>JADKLZ010000728.1:18930773-18948973 GCA_021533235.1 Biomphalaria straminea
TTATTTTTATTTAGATAGAATGTTAATTTTCCTCTGATTTACAAGGTTAATAATTTGCACTGGTATGTGCTGTTTAGTACATTGAATTTGTTTAAAGGCTATTTATTGGTAACAAAATCTATATAGTCATACATCCATATGTTACATTCTACCACATTCTATTAAATAGTTCTACCAGTTGATGAGAACATTCAAACTTTAGTTTGATTAAACAAAAAAATTACTTTGTGAGTTTCTTTCCGCTGTGTGTATAGTATACAAGGGAATCATGGCATATAGAATACAAGTACAATGCTCACCTGCAGCAATTGGAATTCCAAGCAAGTTATAGATACAGGCTGAGAAGAAATTTATATGTATTCTTCTTACGGTTTTCTTTGACAGTTTTATAGCAGAATACACATCTAATAGATCATTCTGAAATTATAATTGCAGACCACAAAAAAATAATGGCTTATTTTTATAGCATATGTACTTGTCTCATTCATTGACTATTTATTTCATATACTATTACAGTAACAGTAGTATTGCCCTGAACAATATTGTCACTTAAAATATACATTTACATCATCTTTTTCAAAGTAAAAGGACTTCAACAGAAAAGTAGCATAGACTCTTATCATAGACTCCTATCAAAAAGTATTTAAGAAGGAAAGTATCTATAAATGGCTACATTTTACTACATACAAAGTTTTTAGTTTCTATTCTAGTTTCATGATCCTAATACAGAGAAAGACAATGACGACTTAATATGCATCTGTAAAGACTTAAATGATACTTTGTATTGAATAATGCTGTTATTTGTGAGAAATAACTTTTTAGCATCCTAGTGTAATAATCTAAAGTTTCACAACCATGTGAGCTCCTGGTGTGAAGGCAACCATTTTCAAGGAAGAAAAAATATTTGCATTCTAGTTATAAACCTATATGTATAATGACCAAGTAAAAAGAATATATTACCAATATTTAGATGTAATACTATGTTAGCTCTAATTGCACTCCTTTTGCTAGAAGGATTAGTTACCTTTAGACACCAGGATAATACATTTCTACAGCTCAGAAAGAAGGGGAGAGCATCTAGTAAAGGGCTGAAAAACACTGATCTAAGCCTTCGAATATCCCTTACCTGTATAAGCACAATATCAGCTGCCTCCACAGCTACATCTGTTCCAGTACCAATGGCGATGCCAACATCTGCCTGAGCAAGTGCTGGGGAATCATTCACTCCATCTCCCACCATTGCAACCTTCAGACCCATCTCTTGCAGCTGCTTGATCTTCTTCACTTTATGGGTAGGAAGCACTTCAGCAAAGACATTGGTGATACCAACCTTAGCAAGATGGAAAGAACAATAATTATATTAGCCATTTTTTCAATGCTAAGAAAGTAAAAAAAAACAACATGATGGTTAAAAGTAAATAATGTGATTATTTTTAAACAATGGATTAAGTTGGATTTAGAGTCCAATTAGCTGTAACTTGCAGTTGGCATATGCTGAAATAATTAACAAGCCATGTTGCCTTACTGGCTAAACAGCATGGTTAGTTGTTGGTCAGTTGGTGATGAGTGAACCTGCGCCATGCCGCACAGGAGAAATTTTGTTATTATTCTCTTGGTATTAAAATCTTTTCCTAAGCAGTGAAATTGGGAGCCATAAAAAAAAATAAGAAGAAAATCAATTTATTAGCAAGGCCTTTTTTTGACTATCTTGTTTTGTTTCTGAAACCAACAAACTTTTCATGTTAATATAATTACATGACAATGTATATATGTTATATTGAAAATAATTAAAATAATTTCTTTTAAAAAGTCTACCTGCTTAGCAATGGCTTTAGCCGTTTTCAGGTTATCTCCTGTTAAAAGAATCACTTGAAGTCCCATCTTCTTTAGCTGATACACTGCAAGATGAGCCTCAGACTTCACAGTGTCAGCCACAGCTAACATGCCAGTGATTGTACCTGTTAGGGAGAAAGATGCAATTGTACTTAATATTTGTCTTACATTTCTTCTTTTGGATGAAGTGAATCATTTATTCTGAGCTTATTTTATCTTATAATCACAAGTTTTAATACTTACACCTAAACTTCAGGAAAAATTATGCTATCCATACATGAAGAACGAATAGTTTTTTTGCCTCCATACCCATCAGAATAAGACAACATATGTTTTAGAAGCTGAAAATTGGAACTAGCGAAACATACACCAGTGAAGTGTCTTCACAGAAACTGAATACTACTTCCAAAGCTGCATACTTTATTGATATAGAAAACACATATATAATAATAAGATTCCTCAGACACATTTAGAATCAAAAGATTTTTATGTACCGTTGTCTAAGATACCAAACAAAATAATCAATTACCAATAGTTAATTAACTAATTGGTTTATTTTTTTAATTCTTATTTTGTCAGGCACAAGAAATAATTGTGCAAAATTTCAGCTTGATTCAAGATTGGGCGTGGGAGAAAAAACGTTTACAAACTTTTGACCAGACAGACAGCAGAAGTGATCTGTTTGCCATGCTAGAGAAAATAAATAAAATAAAAGAAGAATTATAAAGCTAGTAATTTAAATATTGTTTTGACCCTGCAACGCTTGTTAGTGTGCAACAAATGACAGTAGAAACCAAACCAGGTATACATTATGTCGTAAAAAATTGTAGGAAAGCAAGCCGACATTCAAAAATGTGTTATGCAAGCAGCTAAGAAAAGCACCCATTGCAGATAACTTTATGAGAAAGCGTGCACCAAAAAGCTATCACGAAGAAGCATAAAGGACTAAGGCTTGTGAAGTGAAAAGAAGAGTTGTCCTTAACAAATGTTGTCCTCCTCTTGTTTTGCTATGCTCAAAAAGAGACAATCTTTTGTTATCTAAATGCTGGCTAAGTATAAAACGGTAATCATGTACACAAAAAAAACTATGTAGTTGTAGAAACAATGTAGATCAAGGTGCAGATGTTTTAACAAAAATGTTGTATATTTTTCGGATGTTCCTTAAGATTTGAAGACATTTACATTCTAGCCCAAACCTCACACATGAAGACAAAAATGACAGTGGGCAGGTTTTGAAACCAGGAGCATCAAAAGCACCAAATGACAGCTTAGAGTGCATAATTCAAGGCCATTGCCATTCAAATACAGTAATACAGTGCCCAATTTGCTTGATAACTGAATATGACTATACTTTGCCAAGGTCTTCCAATTTACTAAGACTGGCCTTGGTAGCAAAAATTGATGAAAATGTTGTCTACAGATCTAAATGTCTCATTCAGAAGTTTAGAAAAAAGCACAAAACAACAATATCATCCTACCATCTATAGCACACAAGACTGCAGTGTGTCCTTGCATTTCATGCTCTGTCATGACATTATCCATGACGTCCGTCACCTCTAGCCCGTTTCTGTTCATCCAGTCACGGTTGCCAATGAGTACCTCATACTCCTGTGATGCTTCGGCGCCTAAAGGTATTTCTGATTCTGTAATGGAGAAAGAGATACACAGAGTGGGCCACTTTAGATAACCACAACAAAATCTTTATCGTTAGTTGTTTGTTTTTTGTTTTTTTTAGAATTAAACTTTAGAATTAAACATTAGAATTAAACATTAGAATTAGACATTAGAATTAAACTTTAGAATTAAACATTAGAATTAAACATTAGAATTAAACATTAGAATTAGACATTAGAATTAAACATTAGAATTAAACATTAGAATTAGACATTAGAATTAAACATTAGAATTAAACTTTAGAATTAAACTTTAGAATTAGACATTAGAATTAGACATTAGAATTAGACATTAAATATGGGATATAGTGAAAAACAGACAGTGCGCTTGCGATAATTCTGTAAACAAATAGGACAAAGGGTAAGTTGTTCACTTTTCTTTAGTAGGAAAGGGGACAATGGTAAGCTGGCAAATTAATTATGTAATGGTCATAACTCAAGTTTTTCATCTCTTTAGGCAGGTCAAAAATACATTATAAGAAGCCCCATAACTGAGAGACCAATTGTTATAGAAGAACTGAACATTAACCTGTGATGCCATAACTTGTGTGCAGTTTAAACCAATAGCTCGTTATCATGTCACATCTTACTTGCCCAGGTTGCACCATTGCAGGTCATAATTCAAATCTTTTTTAGCAATTGGCCTCACCTCAACTAGCAAAACATGATGGGAATTTTTTTTTTCGGAGGGAATTTATTTTTTTCTTCATTTCATCTTTGATTCTCTGGAATATATGTCTAATTAATAATGTTATTCATGATTTTTATTCTCTCACCTATTTCAGATATCTCTGTTTCTTGATAGCTGTTCATAAAGTTATCAATTTTAATGCTCAGACTGCCAAACTTGTCTTTTCTTTTGTTGACTTCCACCATATTGATTCTGGACAGGATGGCCTCAACGTGCGAGATTTTACACTTGATACCACACCCAGGCACTGCGTCAAACTCAGATACTTTGCCCAGGCTCTCTGTACCCAAAGTCTAGGAAACATAGCATGAACAAATACAACATTTCTTTTAGATTGCATAAAAAAAGTGCAAGAATTAGCTCAGAACCTATGCACAATATTTCAATCTCAATTGTTGTGCATTTTAAAGCTGAAATGATTAGCGAAGGATTGAATATATTTATATAAATCAGAAAGCCTACTACATATCTCGATTGAAATGTCAGTATTGTATTAGAATCACCTAATTAAATTATGGGCAATAAATCCACAACAGCAACAATAAACTAAACAATAAATAAAGCAGAAGTGTTAAGAAGAATATATACATATATGAAAGCAAGAAGAAATTAGAGCAGATACAAAATAGAGCAATGAGAATTAGTACAAATAAATATTCACAATTAACTACAGTAACACCGTTAGTGTAACACTAAACTTAGACACACTTCAGGACAGAAGAAAACTCAAAAGTAAAGTAGCAATAATACATAGAGCACTGAACCATAACCTACAAATAAAAAACACAACCTATTTACCAACTCATAAAATATAAAGATAACGACAAATTTCATAATTCTATATGCTAGCAAAAATTCAACAAAGTTCTCTCTACTCCATTAATTCTATTAGAGCCATGTAATGGGTTGCCTGAATCAGCCAGGAAAATAAAACTGTGTTTAAGTCTCAAATTAACATGTACGTCTAAATAAAACATAGATACGCATAAGACATAATTATTTTCACTATGGAAAGAACGTTTGTAATTTATAAAAAATATTTAAAAATCAATGTAGTTGATGTATCTTTTAAGAGAACTAATTAAACGTAGCTGCCTTAAAATGTTTCTGTCACACCCAAAAAATCCACTGAAAATAAATATTTAAAATTCATCAACTTATTACACCTATTACAGTTATAAAAGCCTGTAATTACCGTAGTCCTAAATTTGTTCATGAGCTTTAAAAACAAGCGCAAAACACACCAGGCATACCTCTTTAACATATTTCATTATGGCGGAAGCTATTGGATGTTCACTGCTATTTTCAGCTGTTCCAGCAATGACGAGAAACTTGACAAAGGAGCAAGTCTTGTTCTTGACAAACATGGAGACTCTGGACACTCTGGGTACACCGTGAGTGATTGTACCAGTCTTGTCAAATACAATCACCTTCAGCTTTTGAATACACACAAACCAGAGTTTAATTTCAGATACCGGGTATCTTTAAAATGTATTGATTTGTGAGTTTTGTGATTTTTTAATGTGTTTTTTTAAATCATTGTCTTCAGCCACACGCTCGTTAACTCATTCTGTTCTGAAGGTTGTCAAATTGCATGTTTTATATACATATGCTAGAGTTCAGTATATTTATTTTAGAGGCTTTTTTTTTTCAATCAATGTGTCTATCTAGTTGAAAGGATTAAAGGGTAGGCGTACATCATTTTCTCACTAGAATATGCCATTGAAAACTAGTAAAAATATTTTACAAACTTTTTAACATTTCAATGTTGAGCGACAAAAGCCATACTTCGGCTGAATCTCATCTCAGAATGTTCCAGTGGCGTAGCAAGGGAGCCTACCCGTGGGCCCGGGTTCAAGAATATATTGGGTGGCCCCTCTCCCTCAATAAGACGACTGTAATGTGTAACAAAACAATTGGGTAATACGAATGTATCGGTACATTTACCAAAAGACATCCTAATATAAGTAGAGAAGCTTTTTAATAACCTTATTATGTTTGAAGTAGAACTGCAACACGAATTAAAGTCAATATTTGTACAATTTTTTTTTTACAGAATCAAACGAGTTAAAGGAGTTTCAAATATATAAAGTAAATTTGTATGAGTTCTAGTTCCCATTCTTCACATTGACATTCCTAAAACACTAAAACCAGTATCTAATTCTATGTCTATTGTTTAACAGTAAATAGATGGATGGAATATTTATTTATTAACATTATTCTGGCTCTCTAAATAGGAAAGTAAGAAACCTGTGCATCTACTTCTCAATGCGCTAGCGTAATCTTTTGATGAAACATGGCCGGAGATTATTCTAGTATGTAGTCATATTGGAAGCACCATCATATCTATAGCCTCATAGTTTATTTAAAGATAAATGGGGATTTTTTAATTATTTGGAGCATTTGTTCGGCCAATTCTGCAGACTTCTGATTCTCACCAGTAGGAAAACCTAGTAATGACCTAATTGCTATCTTTGGATATTTTCCGTCATCGGATATCACTGAAAAGCATTAAAATAATACTAATTTGATCAACTTTTATACGTGTTGAGTGCAACCACTAATGAAAGAGAATGGATGTCTTTAGTACAAGTATTTTTGTCAACACTGCATTGCGCAACAGGTCCATAAACTTTTTTGAATCTGTGGGGCTTTGATCTCCTGTTAAATTTCAATGTTCTTAGCAATTTTCTGAGGTTTTTGAGTAAATATATTGGTATTAACTCTATTTAAGGGATAGGAACCAAGTTTCAAGTAAATACAAAGTATTGGTCAGAGAAAGGCTCTATTGCATGATCAATATAGTCTTGTGGATCTTGTTATAAACCTGCTCCCTAAATTGGTCTCCTCATTTATAATAATAGTAATATCTATAAACCTCGGGAAAACAGAAGTCATTTTCCAGAAGTCCCCCAATGAAACATACTCAGCCCCAAGGATCACAGTAAACGGACATCCCCTTAACGTGGTAGACCACTTCACATATCTAAGCATAGTGTCAAATGACGCCTCACTTTCAAGGGAAGTTGATAACCGTCTGGCCAGGGCCAGTAGCGCTTTTGGGCGAGAGTTTGGAAGAACAAATCGCTCCGGCTACCTACAAAAATTAATGTCTACAAGGCAATGGTTCTATCAACCCTTCTATATGGCTCTGAGACATGGACACTTTATAAAAAAAACAGCTAAGACTTCTTGAGCGCTTTCACCAAAGATGCTTGCGCTCCATCATGGACATACGATGGCAGGACCGCACTACAAACAGCAATGTCCTTGCGAATGCCGGTACGGACAGTAAAGAGGGACTTCTTATGGTCCGACAGCTACGCTGGGCAGGGCATGTATCCCGTACGGGAGACGAACGTATGCCAAAGGCAGTCTTTTTTTTGAGCAAATGGGTGGTCGACGTAACAGAGGCGCCCCACGGAAACGATTCAAAGACCAGCTTAGGCGTCAACTTTTCTTGGCTGACATAGAAGAGAGCACCTGGCTGCATGCGGCGTCGGAACGAGACAGCTGGAGGTCACTCACGAAGGCCGCGGGATACACATTTGAGACCAAAAGAAAATCTGCTGCCGAGGACAAACGCAGACGAAGAAAAGAAAATCAAAATCGACCACCTGCGGACAATGGTTTTGCTTGGCCTGGATGTGGCAAAATATGTAGGTCGCAGCTGGGGCTGCACAGCCACGGGAAATACTGTATTCCTCACTAATCTTCGGACTCAAAGACAAGCCTTATTATAAAGCATACATTTTTCGATTAAACCATTAAAAACAAAATTTAATTTTACATAATTTAAATGCACAATAAAATTTAAAACGATTAAGCTTTGGGAAAATTGAATAATTAACAACAGTATTGAAATAGACAGACGTAATTATTGTTCCGTCCCCACCCTTGTACAGTCAATAATATTTTCTTAACAAAAATCTCTCCATCCCTCCCCCCCACCATTCCTGTAATACTATCAATGGTTAACATAATGGGGGGGGGGGGGGGGGAGATATGGACGATATGGAAACGATTGCCACCTAAACGCACGCTTAGGGCTAGGTTCCCTGTCATTTCATCCCCATCACTTCATCTACTGGTTCTCATGTGGACCCTAACTGGTCAAGAGTCGTTGGCCTAAACGCAATGAGCCCCTTTTCGAAATTGTTATTATGGCCACAGGCTTTGGGCCCTTAATGGTCGTGGGCCCGGGTTCATTGAACCCCTTCGAGCCATGGATGCTACGCCACTGGAATGTTCCTCCATTTGAATATGTGAACTGTTTGTAAAATTTGAACTGTTCAAACTGTTGGTAAAATTTCATTTTAATATCTTGACATTAGTGTATCAATGTAAACATGGGTCCATGTTTAGATCCATGTTTCCTCTTCCCTTAATGTAGTTTGAGTGAAACAAAACCCACATGGAATCATCCTGCATAAGCCTATGATTATGATATATCAGTACATTTATGGCTTTCAAATTCAATTACTACCTTTATGCAAGTAAGAGTTCTATAAGGCCTACATTAAATTCAGTAATAACTTTTAAAATGATATCGTCATATCATGGCAATCAGTCCAGGTGCAAATAACCCCTTCGCGACATGGTTGCTAGAGTTGCTAAACCAGAACCGCTTCGGCTCTTAGTTTGGCGTGAGTTGGTGTCAATTATTGTTGGGGTTTGAAGTTGTAAGAAGGGAAATGAATGAAAACTGAACTCAACGTTCATCAAGGTTTTTATCTCTTTATTAACTCTTTCTCTCCGTAATTATTTACCACATTCTGGTGGAATCAACGTTTGTATCGTCAGTTAAGAGAGAAAGAGTTAAGATGCTACAATACATTCTGTTTATATTCCGTTTGATTGTAAGACAAAACAGTTTGCACATTCACACCCCAGAGCTCTGACCTTGTGAGTTAGTTCCAGAGGTTCTCCACCTTTGATTAATATTCCGTTGGTAGCACCAATTCCTGTGCCCACCATTACTGCTGTTGGGGTAGCCAGTCCTAAGGCACAGGGACAAGCAATACTTAACACAGTAATGGCGTATAGAAAGGCTTTTTCAAAGATGATTTCAGATTTGGATTTTTCACTCCTTGGCTATAGTTTTTAAAAAAGCAAAAACAAAAATATCAGAATTAACATATAAATATGTAAATGACATAATAAGTAAGATTTAGTTCTGAGGAGTCGATGTTAAAATAGGACAGAAACATAATTAAAATATTTCGTTACATTATTTGAGAATTTAGTAAGCTCCAAAGTAGGAAACTCACATTACTACTATAATATAATACTGATGCTAAATATTTAGATTGAAGAAAAGGTTCTAAACCAAATGTTTTAGATTTATTTATAATGGTCATAATAGAGCTCTTAGACTATCTCCACTAGTATTTTCATCTACAGAATTATCTTAACGCTAAAAAAAACCGCAACTTACATCATAATTGGTGTTCAAGAGGTTGATATCAGAATAGCCAATAATGGCCCAAACAATCAGAGAGACCAAAGAAAGAACGATGACCATAGGAACAAACACACCAGCGATTTTGTCTGCCAAGTTTTGAATAGGAGCCTGGGAATGATAGCAATGTAAGATATAGCAACACAATCAAATTCTGACAACAACATCTTGACTTCTGTCTAAAGAAGTCCCTGAAGTCAACTGTGAATAGTTCTTTGTTTTAAGGTTATTGCAGATATTTAAGTCAATCATCACAATTCATTTGACTATACATACTTTTGAGGTCTGAGCTTCTTCCACTAACTTGACTATCTGACTGAGTGTTGTATCAGCTCCAACATACGTGGCCTCCAATAGCAGCATTCCAGTTTGATTGATGCTGCCTCCAATCACAGGTGAACCTGGGAGAATAGACATTTTATGAATGAGACTAGAAACTTTAATGTCTCAGTTCCTGTTAAACTAGTTTCATCCTCTATAGGCCTGCAAGGTTCAAATGCTAAGAGGTGGCAGCAATCACTGTATTTGAGAGAACATTTTCAACTAAATATTTCTAGATCTATTTTTTTCACCAAAATATTATCACAGATAAAAATATCTGGAATAAAACATTAAAAAAACATACACACACTTTATATATTATTAAAGGGGTGGGACTTGGGTGTGGAGGGGAAAAAAATACTGTTATGTAGTGCACTTTATGACGTACAAGAGCCTAACCAACTCTAAAGGGTACCTGAGATAAGTTAGGAAAAGTTTGAAAGAGTTTGGTTCTAGTGCTGCCAAACGGCCCACTCGTTAACGTAGGCCATTGAAACAGATGTTCCATAAAGAGACGTTTTATAAATTGTGTAGCTTTTTTTTTATTTCACCTTGCACATTTTCAAAAAAATTAGTTTAATTTACTTTTATAGACGCACCCACTGATTTCTGCACAGGCATACTCTCCCCTGTTATCAGTGCCTCGTCGCAAGCTGATTGTCCAAAGATGACCTTGGCATCCACAGGAATCTTGCCCCCAGGGGTGACCTTGAGAATGTCACCACGCTGGACAAGGTCAAGAGAGATGACCTTTTCAGAAAGAATTTGGAAATTCTTGTCCACTTCTACCAAAACTGCATCTGCTGGCTGCAGAGAAATCAGCTTGGCCAAGGCTTCACTGGTTTTACCCTAGAGCCAAGAAAAAAATACAATAAAAAGTTTTAATATCTGATGTTTAAAATAAAAACTAATAGATTCTAATTTAATTTGCTTATTATCTGTGTAGTTTTCAAATAGAAGACATTACTAATGTTATCAATATTAGTTGTGACATGCTTCAACGACTAAATAAAACTAGATTTTGTATAAGCCTAAATACATTGGATAAATATTGTAAAACAAAAATTAAATGCTCTAAAAGAAAACAAAACACTTTTTTTAATGCACCCTGTGACCTGCTCATTGTATTTATGTTAAATCTTTCACTCAAGATGTGTGCTGCTATTGTCTTTAGCTTATTTATAAGCATCATCCTCTATCTCTTTGTTATAAGTTGTTTTGGGGAGGGGGTAAGGTGGCTAAGTAGTAATAAAGCGCTTGGCTTCAGAATAAGGGTTTTCGGGTTCGAATCTGGGTGAAGACTGGGATTTTTAGGACACCCAACTCTTATGGGTACCTGACATTAATTACGGAAAGTAAAGGTGGGTGGTCGTTGTGCTGGCCACATAACACCCTCACCAACTATCTGCCATATAGATCGCAAGATGTGAAAAGAGTAATGTAAGTTGTTATGATGGGCTAGCTCTAGCATTATATGTACCAGCAACATAATCTTACAGTAAAAATAACTTACTTTAGCGATGTGCTCCAGCCATCTCCCCAAGGCTATAAACACCATCAACATGGGAGTGGTCTCAAAGAAAGTCATCGGGCTGCTTCTCTCCTTCATGATCATGGCAGCGATGACCACAGCCAACGAGTAGAAATAGGAGATAGTGGTGGACATGACGACCAGCACGTCCATATTTGTGGACTTGTGCTTTAGAACTTTGTAAGCTTGTATATAAAAGTATCGGCCACCAATAAACTAAGAAAAAAATACATAAAAGTTAAGAAATATCCACACTTTCCAAACATGCTTAGAAAAGTATCTGCTATTCAATGAGAGAAAAAATGCGTTTAGATAACTATGTAGTTTGTTGTTAATTAAAGCGCTTTTTGTTTCTGTCTCAATCCATGGAAGTGTATATCTCTTCTGTTTTTTTTTTTCGTTGCCATTGATGTTTTCTGTTTTATTCTCCAAAAGTTTTAGAGTGTCTCTCTGTGCTCCCGCAGTTTCTTCGGTTACAATAAGCCTAAAATGTTATGTGAATATTTTAACCTTCAGTTAACGTTGCTCTTAAGTTCGACATTTTGTAAAAGAATAATACCACCAATCTACACAACAAATTTATCTTTTACATCATTTTACGGCGCGACTATGCAAAATCTGATAACGAACGGAATAACTTGTTGGCAAGGCAATGCTTCATCTAAAATCTAAACCGTTGCGCCGCCTAGAAAACATTATAAAGAGAGGCATAAAAAATCGCATGCACATTACCATATTTAAATGAACTCTATGAACAGAAATATCTAAGAAAAATCGGAAAAATCTCGGAAAACAACAGCCACTCGCTCCATCATAATTACGTCAAGTCGTCGCGAAGTGGGCGACTTCTGTCAATCAAGACAACAGAGCGGTACAAAAAACTCGATCGTATATCAACGCCAGCCGTTGATGAGGAAACATGAAAAGGACGAAGATGCCTGTGTGTGTAATCGCTGAATGAACTCTTTATGTTGTGTCTGTTCTATTTATGTGTATGTTTCTGTTGTGTTGTCTTTATATGAGAAAAGAGTCCATGTACTCACAGAAAAATTCCATATGGATTAATAAAGCAGTCTTAGTCTTAGTCAAATGAAGATATTTTTAAAAATTAGACTATCTAGTAGGTTTCAAGGTGAGGATGAGTTAGCTCCAATAAATTCGATCAAATGTTAAAATCAAGTGTTAAAATGTGGATGTTTGCTAGGTCTTGTGGTATGTGCTGCAGTCCCATGATGATCCCGAGTTCCAATCAGATATCCAATACAATAGATCTGAGATACGTCCTAATTAATTCCATTGTAAAAGAACGCCTGGAATGTATAAGTCAAAATCGCAAGGTTGACCGCCCAACAGACCAGCCATACAGTCATCATCATCTGCCCCCTTGACCATCGCCTCAGGGGTGCTGCAGCTAAATCCCTCCACTTTCCCCGGTCAGCAGCTGTTCTTAGCAGGATATCAAGAAAGAGGCTGCTCCATTCTTTGACATTGTCCAGCAAGCTTTTTTTCGGACGACCCTTTCTTTGTACTCCCTCCACTGTACCTTGAAGGATTGTTTGAGAGTGAGAAAATATTTGTTTTATTCCTTTAAAAACAAAACTCCAATAGTCTACTCATATCTTATCTCATCCGTCCCTAGACTTACGTCATGGGGGTGCCGTGACAATACGTATCACCGAATTCTTCCACTCTTTCCGGGAACATGCCAACCTACTCCTGCATTGTTTGCGGTCTACATGGCTGCCTGGTGGTGCGGTTTGCGCGCTGGACTGTCTTTCGAACTTATCGATGGTCCCGGGTTCAAACCCTGCCCGCACCCATACCCCTTCTCCTGCGGGAGATTTGGACTAGGAAGTAAATTATCTTCAACTCTGAAGGAACATCCGAATCTTTTAAAAGATGTTACAAACAAACATTTTAGTTTTCAAAGCAAAGATAAAGATTCCTTTGCTATCTGTATAATTCATAAGAATATCAACTGTGCTAATCTTCGACCACGAAAGAGTTACTATTCATCTGACACCCTAACACTGACCTATGGAAAACAATTTACCTGGACAGGCGTGGCCAACACAAACATGAGGAGATTGAGGACGTCCAGGCCTGGAGTGATCATGATCTGGTTGTAGTGACCGTCCATCTTCGTGGGTGTCACCATGACATCGCTGTGGTTGTCAGTCATGGATGTGACATTGTGATCCGGCATGTCCTCCCCAGAGGCATCTATTGCAAACGTGAAGACGAACATCACGATCATAGAAGGTAGACCGAACACAAGAGACCACAGAAAAGATCTCCGCCATCTAGGTGCCGACAGAAGACAGGATTGTAGCATTTTAAAGACTTAATTAGTGATTTAAAATACTTAAGATAAGATATCTGAGCATAAAAGTTATTGGAGGGAAACGAGATAGAGGCTTAGGGTAGATAGATAGATAGGTAGATAGATAGATAGATAGAATAGACAAATAGATAGACAGATACAGACAGTCAGATTGATAGATATGATATCCTATAAATGTGATCTTTCTATGCTCATAATATCATTACCTTTCAAATAACTGACATATATAACTACTCTCCAAAAGCCTACCATGAGGCCTTCCCATAACTAACCTGCTGATTTCAATTATAAAATATAACCGAAAGCCTCCGACAAACTCACCTTTTTATCTCTTCTCTGTGATCATAACGTGAGGCGTCTATGTCGTCGTCTGCTCTCAGTTTAGCCTCAAATCCCATTGCCTGTTAAAAAGAAAACTCATAGGAAACATTTCAGCTTTACTAGATCGTTTTCTTTCACATATTTCTCGATTTTCAAATATCTCAGAAATTTCACAAAATATTTTTTTTTACACCCACAAATTTTAATGCAAATACATGGTTAATAAGGATTTTAACACTTCTCTTTTATCTTCATTCTCTCTCTAGCTCTGTATTATCTTTATCTATCTTCCGCAATTCTCTCTCTCTCTCTCTCTCTCTCTCTCTTGTCATCTTTCTTGCAATCTCTTTTCGCATCTTCTTTCGCTCTTGATTATATTTCTTTTCTTTGTTTTCTCTTTTCAATGAAATCTGTTTCTTCCTCTAGCCTCGTTTTGATATTTATTTGATACAAGTAATGCAAGCACATTCAAGCGCCGTATCACTTTAAAAAATATATTATAAATACATCATGTGTCAAGGGATCATTGCTTGCCATGGGATGTGGCCTATACAAAACAAGTAAAATTTAAAAAATACATTTTGAACAAAAAAAAAGCTTAACGGCCTCAACTGTTTTTATTATTATCAATATTATGATATTAATTAAATTAATTTGTTATAGACTATAGATCACTAATAACAATAATGAATTTGTTCGTTTAAAAATAGTTTTCACTAATTTTTTTTGTTTAGCACAATTTCATGCTTTTAGCATGCTTAATGCGCTATGATCCAATCACGAGTGGACCAGTTGGGGAGTAAGCATGGGGTATCCGTGCTAGCTTTTCAAAACACATAAAAAAAAATAAAGTTGCTCGAGGGTTCAAGCCTCCGTGATGGAAAGCGGACACTTAGAAAGTACTTATGAAGGTGGTAGTTTTTATATTTATCAATTGACTATTACTAGTTAATGGCCTTATTCTCTTCACAAAGCTAGTATAGTGGTACTGTCTCTATCAGTGACACCTTAAATTATAGCATAACAATGTCAGTTTACTATTAAAAAAAAGAGCTGAAAAATGCAAAAGATATATAAGGAAAAAGGTACTTCCGACTCAATTTACTATTCTAGTTTTAAACGAAAGAAATGAAATGGATAAGCGCAACATAGCCCATTGATAAAGAATGGTCTTTTGTGTTTATTGATTCATGTGCTGTTAAGGAAAATGAATTCTTTTGCAAAGTTCTAACTTAATCCGATAATGAAAAGTGGCAGAAATAACGTGCACAACTTTTATACCAGACAGAGTGAGTACAAAAAAAAAACACCGACAAATTACCCGTAGGCCGTAGCTCATTGCGCCTTACTACAATTCAACAAATTGATTATCTTTCCATTTTACCTGTATCGTATCAATTATGTCCCTTGGGCCGCTCAGCTCCGAATCAAATGTAAATTTTCCAGTGTTGGTAGACAGAGCCACAGATGCGGAGAAGACTCCCCTTTTCTTTTTCACCACTGACTCAATGCGATGAACACAGGAGCTACACGTCATGCCGAGAATCTGTCATTATTTATTGGGTTGTGAGTTAAATAATGTAGTAGCTCAATTTGCTAGTTTTACTGAACAAATCGGTCTCCAATTTATTAACTATTTAAAGTAATTGGTGCACAGAAGTCATCAAAAAAGGGAAGAAACTCGTCTTTAGATATAAGTAAAATGTACAATTTATTTAGAAGCTTAACAACATACTACCGGGAAGGAGCAAAATGATATAACAAGAGAGATCCAAGCATTTTTATTTGGTTTGTTTTTAAAAGCCTTTGAAGGTACGGCAAGTGTTTATTTTTCTTTATTGTTGTAATGATAAAATAAAAGCTTTCTTTTACAATTTAAAAACAATAAAGAATTACAAGTATAACTACACATAAAGCAAGCGTTGTCATCTTCCGAAAGATTACTTATACAGTTTTTACAGACGTTTACATAACCGTTTAAATTTTCTGTTGCTTCCGAATATACAGAAGCAAAATTTTCTATCAATATATGTGGAAGTGCAAAGAAAACTCCAATCATCTTTAAAACTTATAATCTAAATTTATGAAAATAAAAAGGTTGGACTTTTTTGACTAAAAAGAAAAATAGTCTTTTCATGTAACTTTTTAGGACCATTGCTTATAGAAGGCCTCAACACTGACCTGAAACGTCACAACCTGTGGGCAGTTTAGACCAATAGCTCGTAGTCACCTCGTACAGACTTGTGACGTGGCAACGAGCTCAGTGGTCAGGCCTTCCATAACGTTTGGTCTCCCTCGATCTCGTCAGAGTTGTGGAAATTATCACGATTTAATACACAATGTCAAAGACACTAATTGGAAGGTCAACGTTCATAGTTTAATAAGAGCAAAGAGTTGTACTTTGTTTTTTAAATGCACGAGGTTCTAACTTTGACAATGCACAATCCGATTCGGGCGTTGCCTAGGTTTTGTCTTTTGTTACTGAGTGATAGTCCAATGCTTCCTTCATACTGAAATTATTTTATACTACGAACGAGCTTTAAATAGAATGTTTTGCAATGGGCCCAAATATCTTAAATACACTAGCTTAGCAACCCTTTTTTTTTATATATATATTGTTACAACTCCAGTGGCGGACTGAAATGTGTGTATGTGTGAGACCCACTGATACAGGCTTAGGCGACGAGTCACACAGGTCAACCAAGGACTTTCCCTAGTGTGACCTGTTCTCTGCGTATGACCCGAGCTTTAACGGACTAAGAGCAATGTGTTAGCAGTGTGTGTTGGACAGTTAGAGTTGCAGTCCAGCAGAACAGAAAGCTTAGAGGACTGGTGTTAGAATAAGTTTTCGAAAATGTAGCATGTACGCGCTATATTGAGACTGTTGTGTTAGTTAAGCAGTTGCATTCCTGTTAAGCATTTGAAGTTAGTGTAGACAATTGTGTGTATTGGCTGTGTTGATGTGTTTGTAATTAAACCGCCACTGTGTTATTGAAGCTCTTGTTGTTAAGTTCTTGAGTTAGATGTGCTGTAGTGTTGTTAAGCAGTGTTTGCAGAAGGCCTGATAAAGAGAAGTTCATTACAATATAAACCTTGTTAATCGTGGACCAGAGAAACATATTACAATTACATCATCTGTCCCATAGATCACTAAGTCTGAATGGGGAACTTTACTTACACTGAATGCACCAAAAAAAAAATCTAGCAATTTATATTCTTTTCCGCCATGAATGAAAATATCCAATCGGCATTTACATTGGAAGTATAAGCATAAGGACGCGAACAATGGTTATACTTGCCGTGGCTGTGGCAAAATATGTAGGTCACAGATGGGGCTGCACAGCCACGGGAAATACTGCATTCCTCATTAATCTTCGGACCCGAAGACAAGCCTTATTATTATTATAAGCATAATCTCGTTAACCAAGTATCTTCTCTTATAAAATACAGACGCTACTTCAAAAAACAAAAAATAGATGAAATAAACAGTGAAATGTGGTCAACAATACATCAAATCGTTTCTGATTTTTTGAAACAATTATTCATAGACGTAATGTGCTTTCTATTTTCTAATTTTAGCTAAGCTCATCTACCGTTAGTTCACAGGTGCCGGGTCCAACAGACTCTCCGTGGATGACTGACGCTCTAAAGCCCAAGGCTGCAATCTTATCCGCAACCTCCTGTGGCTGAACCAGCCGAGGATCGTAGGTGACTTCTGCTCTCTGGGCCATCAGTGAGACTAGAATTTTGTGAACACCTGTTGTGGAAACATTCAATTAGTTAAGCACTCATAAACATACATCCACTCAACCCAGTGACATTACAGCGCATGGCTCTGGCATGCTTCGGCACATCATTGCAATGTCCACACAGAGCTCTATCATAAATCCCAAAACACCAATTATTCATAAAGTAAAACAGGAACTTGTGTGGCTAAGTGGTAGAGCGCTTGACTTCCGATCCAAACGAGTCTCAAATCTCAGTGTAAACTGAAATTTCGAATTTCGAGATCGTATGGACCCCCC
>JADKLZ010000728.1:18948983-18969029 GCA_021533235.1 Biomphalaria straminea
TTTTTTTTTTTTGGTGAGTTAAAAGATGGTCAATGTAACAGATGTGCCCCACAGAAAAGCTTCAAAGACCAGGTGCCAACTTGCCTTAGCTGACATATAAGAGAGCACCTAGTTGCATGCGGCCTCAGTACGAGACAGTTGGAGGTCACTCACAAAGTTGATACAGTATTATACAGCTGGAGGTCACTCACAAAGTTGATACAGTATTATACAGCTGGAGGTCACTCCCAAAGGCCGAGGGATACACTTAGGAGAACAAAAGAAACTCCGCTGCCGAGGACAGACGCAGACGTCGAAAAGAAAATCGACCAACAGCGGACAATGGTTATGCTTGCCATGAATTTGTAGGTCACAGCTGGTGCTGCGTATCCACAGGGAATACTGCATTCTTCATTAATCAAGCCTTATTAAGGGAAATAAATCTTATGGTATTGATAGATATGGCTATAAATGTACAGTTGTTTCCCTTACACAAGCTTTTTTTTTTTTAAAGTATATTTTTTTTTTTAAATTTCGCTGCTTCTTCTTACATTATATATATATAATAGAAGACAGACAAATTAAAGTTGAGCAGTCTACGACTTTGATCAAATGAATATCTTGATCTTTTTATATGATATAAATATATCTATGTAAATGATATACGGTTTATAGTTTTAAAAAGAAAGGATATGCTTAGTTAAAAAGGATAAGGATTACCACAATGTCACAACTATATTTTTGCATTTCAACATATTCACACTCATCAATGTATCAGTTGCTATTGAGACTTTCTCAATGCCCGCATAAAAAAAAGGTAATGCCCCGGTCTATGAGAATAGAAATTGAATTCCAAGATTGTTATACAAATTCTTATATTTAACATGCCAACTTTTAATTTAAACATTAATAATAAACCAAAGTGGAGAGATGTGTAAGTACAGAAAGATGGTTCTTAAAAAAATGTAAAAATGATACACATGTAGACCTATTATCAATGCCAATCTCCAGTGAAACTAAATGATTAGGTTCAATAAAACGTTTATAAGTTTGTGACTATGAAAAGAATTCGATAGAATGACTTTTTTCCCCCTTTCCCTAAATAAAGTCTATGTGTTTGTTTAGATGTGCTAGGCGAGATGAGCAAATATTAAAATGCCAAGCTTTGCTAACCCAATGTTTCTCTAAGATAAACTCAGATGTGACTCTGCAAATACTTCAACTCTTGCTTCATCGTGTATCACATAAAGATAATGCTGCCCTTTAAACTTATGTAGCTTATTTATGTTAACTATTAAAACAAAAGCTAAAAAAATTGTTGTTTTTTTCTGTGCTGACAAGAATAAATAAAAAAAAAAGGAACAATAGTTATAACTCAAAAATCTAAATACAGGCCTATAATACGTTTTAATTTTCATATGTTGTAGGCCTTAGCCCACATTTAAAAAAAAAGTGTTGTTTTTTTCAAATCTAAAAAGTAAGAACAATTATTTTACAAAAATACGCCATCACTAAATATTCTAGAACATGCCTAATAAAGTCAAACACAAATTGATGAATGCCTACCTTACCGTGGAGAAGCATAAGCAGGTTTATAGCCAACAAATGACACGGTCATTATAGAATGAGCCGGTCATTAAAAAGTGAATCCAAACACAGTGTGTTGTGTGTCGAGCAATCCAGGGCTCTATCTATTGTTTCACACATTTATAGCCCTATGATGAGTCGTAGGCATGGCAAGCACAAACAGTCTCCACTGATAAACAGCGTGTTGACCAGACAGATACGGAAGCACTGGTTATCTATAGCCACTTTATCATGGAAGTGGTTGAGTCTTGATAACTTTCAATGGAAACTGAGTCTATCAAAATATATATTTTTTAATGATTGTTTGCCCTACGATACAAAAGTGAAATACAAAAGTTATAATTGAATATTGGATACTCTACAAAATGTATTTATATCAATGTCATCTACATCCTAGAACACAGTGTATATGATTACGTATTCTTCCCCCTTACAAATGCAATGTAATACCTTGTTCATTTCATGCTGACTAGTTGTTTGCTTTGGACTTTTTTTTTTTCGAATAGCGCTTATTGACTCAAGACATTGCGACTGAGCAGGAGCGGCCCCACAAGTCAATACGGCCTTCAAGCGTTCTCTAGACAAAGGGCAAGGTTACGGGCCCTACTTTAGAGTAACTTTTAAATAAAAACAAATCTAAAAGTAGGATAAGGGACTAATCTTAGTCTCGTAATCCCCCCCCCCTTTTTTTTAAAGTTTCAAGTGCTATCTAGACAGGGGGGGGGGGGCATGTTTTCAAAGAATGTTTTCAATTCTGGCACAGTCCAGGATACAAATTTATAAAAGTGCAACTTAAAAAAAGATTAATTACACAACGATCAATTTCCTAAAATTGCTTTGTTTCTTTTTTTTTTTTTTGTTTGTTTGTTACTGTTCTTACAGATCAATATTTTCGCAAAGTTTATTACTATAGTGGCGTTCGATCAAATCTTGATCTATTTATAACTACTTTGTCATTTGTAGACTTCATGATATAATAAAAAAATAATTTTGTTTTCAAAATTCCCTAAAAAAGAAAACATGAAGATGTTTCACTGACATATATCGCTTGGCTACCTAGCAATGGGACTCAAGCCCAAAACCTGAGCGCCTAAAGGGAGCACTGAAAACCTTCTCCCTGATAACCCCACTACCACTCCCCTCCCCCCCAACCACACATAGTGCTTGATTTACCTCTATGCTACATAAGGTATAGCTTATCCAAGTTAGCCTTACCCCCCCACCCACCCACACACAAACGAGATCTAAACATGCTATAATAAGCAATTAAAAAATATTTTACATAAAAATAACAATTCCAAGTATTGTTAAACCTCAGCAGAAAAAAAAAACATACTTGAACAATCTTATAAAATTTCATCCATCGTTTATAGATCTAGATCTTGGTGTCATATATTGGTATTTAAATACATTTAGGCCTACACCTTAACGCATCTGTGCAACATCGTTGGTGTTAATGCGATAAACAGAGTTCCTAATTTGTCTTCCATTATAAACACTTGTGCTTTAAACAGTTTTATTATACTGGGTCTAATACTCAGTTATTCTTTTTAATTAATTCTCCTCCAAAATACGTTTTTAGTAAATTGTTACATTTTTTGTTTCGGTGTAATTTTTTTCTGTCACCAAATAGACCTATAATTTGCCGGGGGTCTACAATTTCCTAAGACCGGCCCTGGCTAGCTGTAGGTAACATACGCGCTTCATTGTTTCCTAAGACCGGCCCTGGCTAGCCGGAAGGAAACATACGCGCTTCATTGGGAACATTTTCATGCTTCTTTGCGAGCATTTCTAAATTTCTTCAAAAGCTGAAAAATTCTTTGGAGAGCAGTGACCCAGGGGTGGCGAGTGGGGCAACCGCTCCATGCCCCGCGATAGAGAATCATTTGTCCTTTTTGTACAGTCAGCCCTCTCGAATCACACAATTCGTGGCTCTGGTATGATACTTGCCTCAGTTTGCCTGGGACCTCGCGCCTCTGATAAGGGCAGTGTGGTGACTGGTGAGCCCCCAAACTTGTTGCACTACGATGATAGCCTATTTATATTTACTTTTACAGAATGAGAGTCGTGCAAGCATCACCACTTGACACACAAATCTCTGTGTACAGTCTACAACCAACACGATAGATATGTTGTGAAGCAGATCACGTACCTATATAACTTGATAAGATTTAGAATGAAAAAAAAATCGACTGATGAGTATTTTTTTTTTAATTTTAATTTTTGAAAGGTCACGGGCCACAGGGGTCACATTTTCTTATCAAGTTTACAACGTCATTGTTTACCAGTGCTGTGGCACACATTCCCTGAAAATATTATTTTGGGGGTAAGATAAACCAATTAATTGTACTGATTTGACCGTAGTTCCTGGTTGGGGGTGGCCCTTATCAACACTACAATAATAACATGTTTTGTTTTGTTGAAATGATTCGGATTTCCTTCAGAATCGAAGATTATTACATCCTAGCCCAAACCTCGCGCTTGATGGCGGGGTATTGTGGTGGGTAGGGGACTAGGGGTCGAACCCATTTACCACTGACACCATCACATGACGACAGTCCAGAGCGGACACTACACGACCAAGTACACAATGAGAACGACATATTCAACAACAAATAAATTAATCGATTTTGATTATTTACATCAGGGAGTTCTTAGATTAATGTTTTACCAAAGAGGCACAACTGCTTATTAAATGATTTACTGCATTACTAGTAAAATTCATATAAGTGGAATTAAGGGTTACATTTATCTGTTATAAACTAAATTTAATAACCCGGTATTGTCATGTTAAGATTCAAATCTAACACGCAAACAAAAGATATTAATATAGAATGCACACTTCAGTAATCTCCACTTGTGATTCCGTTCCTTTTTGTCTACTACACCTTCGACTAGCCATTTGGTAAACAGCGTTTAGTAAACATTGCATAGAGAAATTATTCTTATAGGATTGGCAAACTTATAGAAACTAAACACCGTGGAATGACGATAATATTCTGTTACATAGAAGCGGGAACTATGTCCCTTTTGTTCCCCTTATTATTCGTGCTTCGTATTTGTATGTTTAATCTATTGTCATACGATGTATAGGCCTATTGTATCCTTTTAATCCCACCCCCTCCCATACATTCATAATTTAGACGTTACAACTATTCTGGGACCTTCTGTGTAGGATTTAAGAAACAGGTTTTGAACAAAAAAAAATACTTTATAAAAAAACAACAACAAATAATCTAAGGAGAAGAACTCCGCATTTACAATTTTATATATCAATAGTGGAGAAGATATTTCCTTCCTTATCTTATCGTTACTTCAAAAAAGATGATTTCGTCATGTGCATTTAGTCATGCATATTAACCAATAACCTAAATTCTGCCAAGTCACTGGTTTTCCTGGCTAGCTCAGGTGACCCATTCCATGCTCTAATAGCGCTAGTGAAGAAGGATCATTTGTACAAATTTGTCATTGCAGTAATGTGCCTTTATCTTTGTGTCTTTATGAGTATTTTATTAAATTTGGTTTTTGTATTTGAAGATTATGGTTCAGTGTTTTAATTACCAATAATTAATTGACTAATTGATTATGTTTTTTATTGATTTATATTTTGTTGGGTACAATAATTGTTTAGTTTTAACTTTTGATCCGAGAATGGGTGTGGGAGAAATAACGTGTTCAAACATTTGTATCGGACAGAAAAATAAACGGATGAATTATAAAGAGTATAGGTAGTCTTGATAAGCTCTGTAAGTCTCATGTAAAGGTCTCACATTTGTTTGTTTTTACTTTTTAGCACGGCCAAATCACATATCTAAGTTCCTTTCGATTGAAGCAAAAAGTTATTTTTATATCAACTATAGAGTCTTTTGACATCGTTTAGTTTTAGTTCAAAATTTCTGCCAATGTTTTTATTTTTTTCTCCAGTTTACTCCACATTTCTACACTTCGCGGACTTTTCTTTATTAATATTATTAATCAATATTAAATAATATAAACCGGATCTAAAAACTCAATGTAAACAGCAGATTGTGGAACCTGAGCAGATAACCTTATTTAAAACAAATCGGGAAAATCCCCAATTGTGCCCGAAAATTCGAAGGAACTGTTGAAGGTTGAACTGTGGGGGAGGGGTAAAAATAGCTCGAGTAGTCAGAAAAGATTTGGAGAGACAGTCTTTTAATTTTAACTAAGTGCGCTTCTTCCTTTCATAGTACAGAGTTCTAGCTCTAATAAACTAGCATTAACTTTGCTAAACAAAAAAGAAAAAGGTCTAGCTTCACCAGTGGCGTAGCTAGGGTGGGTGGAGGAGGGGGGAGAATTCGAAAATCCCCCCGGCCCCGCCGCCCAAATGAGTGTTTTTTACATTGAAAATTAGATAATAAGCAACTGCAGAGGCCGCCAAAGAGGTCAAGCGCCCCCCCCCGGGCCCCCAAACGATGGAAAATTCCTAGCTACGCCCCTGGGCTTCACATAGCATTATTCTATTGTGTGTAAGCATGCAAGTCGCTCTGTTGGTTTTATCTGACTGCCGAGTTGCTGTTTATTCTGTCTTCTAAAGGTATTAGGCACAAACAACTTTTAGTTCATTGCAAAACCTGATTGAAATAGAAGACTCGTTCTTCTGTTTTTTTTGTTTGTTTGTTGTTGTTTTTTTGCGCATCAATGCATCACATGGTAACCACAGACACCGATTCCACTGACTGACGGGCGGATAATTCGAAATAGTTTGTCAGTGTGATTGACGAGAGTTGTGAAGCTTGTTTCGTTAAAATTACCAACAACCAAGATAAACATTAACACAGTATCAGTGACCCAACCTTTCGTCGGAATATAGACTATAACAGCACAAAAGTGACAAAAAAAAAACAAACAACAAACTAAAAACAAAACAAAAAATAAATAAAAACACCAACATTTATTGTGTTTATATTTACAGTGCTAAAAAAATAATAAGACCAACAACTTTCAATATTTTATCAAACCAATCATAACATTCTTTTCTCCAATCGCAACGTAAGCATAACAATCAAATCATCATAGTACCTCAAGTTCTGGTCCTTACAAAACAACATATCATCAATTAATAATTAGATGAACACAAGTTCCATGTACGACTACAACAATTAATTTCTTATTGTCAGGACCGACGGCATGTGAGTTTAATTTCACTAACCTATGTCATTTCAAGAGCAAGAAGTAGCTAGAGGAATTCTACACTATTCCACTAGATATCTCGTACTCTGATAGTTACACGAGATCAGAAACATTCTGTCCCCAGCTCTTGAATGGGAATTCACATGTAAGGATTCTAAGCAAAATCCACACAATTGGCAGCCAAATTCTGATTTTTTTTACCCACTAGCTATAAGCTGTTTGGTAATTGATATTCAATCTATAATTCTAACTTACAACCTATGGCCTGGACATAAGCTATGGTGGGAACGATGTCGCCAACACAACAGTGTCTTCCTTCTCAAAGCTGATCTATCCAAAGTAACAGCAAGTGCCGATACAGTTTGGGGTCAGCTGCAAGGATGTAAGCTGGAAGGGATTTACACCGAGTGCAGCAAACTGCCTAAGGGTCGCAGACTTACAATAGTAAACAAAAAATACTAGTTGATAATTAAAACATACTTATAGTTAATGTTCAGATGAATACAATTATAGTCTCAAGACTAAAGTTTTAACATATTAGTGAGCATTGGAAAAGTCCATTCCCTTTAAAAAAACAACAAAATACTCATACTAGCATAGATAATACTTGTATTTACACAGACACAAATAACTAATGCAGCTTTTTAACTGGCTTGAATATTTACATTTTATACCCTAATTAAGATTCAAAAACCTGAAATGTATATGAAAAGGCAAAAAGCAGCAACAATTCTAAATCACATGATAAATTGGAGTTGATCCCGACATCATTATCTCTGTTGCTCATTAGAAAATAGACATAAAAAATACTTATGCCACTTTGATTTTTTAAAGGCATGTCCAAAAACACTTGTCCAACTACATGTAACAACTATAGGATATTCTCACTAGAGTAGGAAGATCTTAAGATTGTCTTCTGATTTAAAACTCATCTTCTTTTAATTAGGTACAAGCTTAACCACTCGTCCACCACAACCAATGTTTGGTAAAATAAAAGATCCAAGTGAACTGAATGTATGCATATGTGCTATCAGTTCAATTTCTTAAGGTCCACGAGGCATTTATTTACATAAACAGAACTTCATTAAGTTCATCTTCTTCAATGTCTAGTCTCCTTGAAATATTTTAAAATATCTTTAACAATAAAGATATTAATAAACTTAACCTCTCAAAACTGCCATCTATATCTCTTCAGTATTTAATGATCTACAACAATCTTAATGGTTCAAATCAATTACTAAAATTTCATGTAATAGGCTCAATGTTACACAAGGAAGCTACAATAACTTTGTGTACATTACAAAAAAAAAAAAAAGCTAAGGTCATTAGGAGATAAAACAGTTTTAAGGCATCAAAAATTAAACAAAGCAACATGACAGCTACAGAGGTCATTTACACACTCATTTATTATAAGAGTAATGAAAATATGTCATTTCAGTCCAATCAAGCTATTATATAGGAATATTAGTTTTCAAGCTACAGCATCCATTGAAAAATGAAAGACCAAGGTGAAACATTCCTACCCTTTGAACAGAGATTGACCTGGAAATGGTCAAGTTGGGAGCAGATGATGGTCACATAAATGGGAGAGTTGAAGATGAACATGCATTAGGATACAAAGAAAATTCAATCTATTAATTATGATAAAGTTACTTTTTAGCATTTTGTCTTGAGGCTTGACATTTCTTTACATTTACTTATACAACTGTATAGTTTGTGCTTTTGAAATTTTAACGAAAGCTTACTTTTGATAATCAATTAGCCTTGTTTTGAGAGTTTTTTTTTTCTGTTTCTTTTTTTGTTGTTGACTGCAAATAAAATAAAACTTCTTATACAAGGGAAAAACTGAAGCATAACTATGACAAAGATTTTCTACAAATTTTTCTTAAGTCAACAGGTCTATGTCTAGACTCCATACAAAGAGGGTAAAATGTGGTGGCCTTGATTTGAATAAAGCTACACTAGGTTGGTGATGAAAAGTTGTATTCGACTATTAGCAAATCACAAAAACTTCAATTAAATTCTTCTTTTCAAAAGGTAAGGTGACTATTCTACAAACAATGAACAGACCAAAATTAACTATATTTTCAAAATTTGTAAACAAAAATGGATGGAGTGAAGTAATGGAAAGTTTGATTTAAATATTATTGTTCACAATGAATCAGAAGCATATTACTATTTTTTACTTTATTTTGAAAGACAGTTAATTGCATTTTCATGCATGCTAATAAGCTCAATTATCCCTGCATAATTATAAACTTAGTTTAAGCTTGTTATGACAATGATTTGTGCTGTCAAATAATGCCATCATTAACCAAATAAACTAAGATTTAAATTTCAACATGTTCTGACCTTATGCTTTAGAAAACTCTTTTTAAAAAACCTGTTAAGCTAGACATTCTTGTCTGATTCCTTGGGTTCACTGGCTGGCAAATAAAATCTCACAAATACCTTTAACCAACAAATGATTTGGGCTATTTATGCTCACACAATTATTAAGACAATAGGTTCAAGAAGCAAAATTATGCCCTCAATTTCAAGGAAAGATATTTTTAACATATCATGTATAGTGCCAATATTTTATGGTGTGATTTAATTTAGCCATGTCTTTTCACTTACTTATGTTATTTAGAGGTATTGCTCTTGTAAAAGTGAAATTTCTTATTCACTTTTGTAATACAAAATGATTAACAATAAAAACAAAACATGATCTTTAATTCTATGTAGATCAAATACTGAACAACTGAATGGGGAGAAAACAACATCAATTACAGAAAATATTGCAAAAAAAAAAAAGTATTATTCTTCATTCAAAACTAATTGTAACTTTTAAAATCAAAGTGACATTTTTTGTTAATTACATAATAAATAAATTATCAATTATAATAGTAATTAAAGTAATCTTCCTTTAGTCAAAGGTGCATATAGGCAAAGTCATGGTTTCAAATATTACCTCAACACCTATCCCTAAATACAGAAAGGAAGAAAATATTTACAATTAATTTATTAAGACAGTTGAAAGTTTAAGTTTCTGCCCCCCCCCCCCTTTTAAAAAAGATAATTTTGAAGAGCATGGAATATAAATTTCAGTTAGCTAACTGCATCACAATGATAACTACAAATTATTGTTTACAAAAAATGGGCCCATGTGGCCTGTACAATAGCACAGTGCATTTTTTTCTCTCTTAGTAATATAAACATGTCATATTTTATTCAAATAACAATAACAAAGGATGGTAGTGTTTAAAAAGAACACAATTCAAGACACCTAAAATTGAGACTTTGTAACCCTGATCCTTTTTTGAGTGTTAGCAACTAGATCTGACATGGGTAAAAGAGTTTTCTGAGAAGAATTTCAATTCAAGTTTTGCTGACGATATTCAAGGCTTCTGTTCAAGCATGACACTTAAATATCAGGGCTGCTAAATTCACAAAGCATTATTGGATTGGTAGGGAGGTACCACTAATCCATCTGTCTTTGCCCTATTTCCTTTTTACTATTTGTAACAATTTGTAACAATACAACTCAACACATAAAAAACTACATTCTTTTAAAAACCAACATGAGAATATAGAAAAATCAATGGCTTAAATTGTCACATAATAACTAAATAGATTTTTTGTGAAGACAAATATATGTAAAACTTGAACATCTTATAACAAAGGTTGGTCTAGCAGACATAAACAAAAAGATATGTGATGAATTTTTATTTCTTAAAAATGAAGTTTATTCTTTATACAAGTATGCTACATATATAGGCCATCAATAGATATTTAACAAAAAAATAAAACAGACTTTAAATATTATTCAGACATTCATATCACAATGTATTTTTCAGTCAATAACAGTAAAGTGCAAGATGTGCTTGAAGAGAAATAGTAAAGCACAAATCTCTGATAGAAAATAGAGACTGGACGAGCCCTTAGGAAGGATGCCATCTAGAGCAGTTCTGCATGGCACAAGACGTAAAAGAATATCAAAGGAAACATTATGGATAGTGAATTAAATGAAACTGATTGGACATAAAAGAAGCTAGAAAAAAAACTTGAATGGAAAGAGTGGAGAGTGGCATATATTCTGGAGCCCTATGTTCCACAAGGAACAAAAGGAAAAGGTGATAATATTACATCTATTGATAAATTCTGATTGAAGATTTTTTATGCTTGTAAACTGTTTTTCCTGGCAAGTTCAGTCAACCAACTGGCCAAGGACATTCAAGAATAAATAATTGAGTTCTTTCAAGTATAAATCCTTTTTTTATTTATGAAAATAAACATATTTTTTTCTTTTGAAGATGTTAAACAAAATACTTACACAATGTAAAAAAAAAATGATAAATAGATGTATCACTGAAAGTTCAAACATCATTTTGATGTTTTCAAAAATTTGATTTTCTTCATAACAAAAATGGTCATACAAACTTGAGAACTAACTCGTGCTAGGATAAAAACAACCATTTAAAGCATTGAGCTGATCACTTGTAGCTCGGTTTCCGTCTCATCATGCTCTTCCAGCAGACCTTTCTTGTGGTCAGGGGTCACATTATTGCTTTTCCGAAAACCCCACTTCTCCGTAATGCTGCTGTTCTGGCGTGGGGGCTTCTGGGGTACGTCCCAGTCTCCTCTGTGTATGGAGATGTTATCCATATCCTGGTCCTGTTCAAAACTCTTATAGTATTCTTGTGTCAGCAAAGTTTCTTTTCTAGGCTTACGGAATCTGTTAACAGTATTATAAACAATTAAGATAGGTTTTGATAGAGAGAGGTCAAAAACATAAGACGTTTGTTAAAACATCTTTAATTATTTTGAAGAGTTTTACAATACTATGATAGGGCTTTAGCATGGCAGATGTTTTTGAGATATATAAAAAGAAAGAAAAATACAGAATACAGATTGTTAATTTGAAAAAAAGGATAAAGAAATATTTAATTCATCAGTTTATTTTAATTTCATGGATGTAAAACAAAGAAATTTTAAATTATCCTGAACCTCAAAAGTGAACAATTTTTTTTTAGAAAATATATTTTGAATCTCATCAGCTTTGCAGAGCTGTGTCACAAACTTTAGAGATATTTTTTTTGTTAATTAAAATTATTTTTTAAACCAAACTTCAAGAAGCAATAAGCAAATTATGTTAAAGACAGATTTTTCTGACAGAAAAACATCTAACAAACTTGTATTAAAATTAAGCAACTTTTGGCTCTCTTTAGGAGAGCAAATGTGTTTTATGTTATCAGAACAGTAAATAAGAAAGGTGGAGGATGATAACTACAACACAAGTTGTAGAAATTAACTTTGTTGTGACATGAAATGAAGCTAACATAAACAAAGACCAGGAGTGATAGAGTTGCCAAGGAAATGTTGATTAATCTTAAAATGTACATCAGTGTACGAGGACTCACGTTTTCAATAATAATGAAGCAGCCACAACTGATACAGATGATAAAGCCATGGCTGCTGAGGCCATCCAGGGTCGTAGCTCTATTCCAATGGGTGTTAACATTCCTGACAAGGATTAAAGCAAAAATTTGCTTTAAAGTTTGTTAGATCTATTAATACTCTTAAAAGTCATACTGAAAATATTTTTTATGGTTTGAGATATGCTTAAAAAGCAATTAAAGTTTTTTTTAAATTTTATAACGAGGACTTTGAGAAACTTTTGTTTTAAAACTATCATTGGACAACAACTACAATATAAAAAATACTTTGTTTAAAAACAGCTTATATGGATAGAAATCGCATTAATTATATTAAATCCATGTAATTAATTTGTGCAATTGGAAATATTTTTATTAATTGTTTTATGCAACTTTAATGTTTGTCACATGCTCATGTTCAGTCCAATCACTTTTGTGGACCAAAGTGGTTGTAAAAGGGGAGGGGTTTAATGGGGAGATGTTTTTCTTGCTGCCTTTTCAAAAACATTAAAAAAAAATGTTGCTAGAGTCTGAATTCAAACTCGAGCCTCCATGATAGAAGGCCTACTTGTTAGCCACTGATCTATCCAAGTGCTTTAAAAGTAAAAGGTTTCAAAGCTAATTATTAGTTTAAATTGTTAAGATTCAAGCAAACAACCAAATTCTCTACACAAAGCTCTACATAGCTTCATAGGCTCTACTTTGTCTACATAAAACAAAATAAATTAATAACGACTTATTGATTATGATATTTACATTGATTCATTTGTTGAAATAATTGTACAAAGTTTCAACTTAATTCAAGAATGGGAAATGGAAGAAATAATATGCACAAGATTCCACCCAGACAGACAGAGTGAGTTTATATAAACTTTGTAAAAATGTACTGAAACAAACGTTTCATTTCTGATTAGCTGTTTCAAATATTCATATAAATGTTGTCTACCACTAGAAAATTAAAGACAGCTTAAAGTAGGTACTATTTTAATGGCAGTCAGTACATTAAGTTGCCTACCTGCAGCTATAGGTATCCCCAATAAATTATAAATGCATGCTGAAATAAAATTGATGTGTATTCTTCTAACTGTAAGTTTAGACAACTTGATTGCTGCATACACATCCAAGAGATCATTCTGAAAACAGTGAATGGAAAGCAATGACATCAATAATCCAGGTGATGAATGATATTATTAATGCCAGGAGATTAATGATAATAATGTCAGGAGATCAATGATATCAACAATGCCAGGAGATTAATGATAATAATGTCAGGAGATCAATGATATTATTAATGCCAGGAGATTAATGATAATAATGTCAGTAGATCAATGATAGTCATTTCAGGAGATCAATGATGATATTAAGCCAGGAGATTAATGATAATAATGTCAGGAGATCAATGATATTATTAAGCCAGGAGATGAATGATATCAATAATGTCAGGAGATGAATGATATTAATAATGCTAGAAGATGAGAGGAAACTCTGATGAAAAGCAAATTATAAATGAAAGTGTTGGGTACAAATAAAAAAAAAGCTAGACAGTGTGAATAAGGGGAGGAAACTTTAGGGTAAGAAATTCAAAAATGAAAATTTAATCAGAATGAGTAGTTATTATAGATTAAAGAATGATTAGTTATTATAATGATTTGAAATAAAAACCAAAATAAGTAACAGCACTAAAGATTAAGAATTTATTATATTGCTAGAAAAACTGTCACCATATCTGCAGAAAAAGATTTAGCACAAACACACACACACATATCTTAAGAAGGCTTTCAACCTCAAATTTGAGTGCCCCCCAAATTTTTTTTCCTTTCTTAGTTCAAGCAAAATGATGAAGTAAATCAAATCAAATCACTGACCTTAATAAGTACAATATCAGCAGCCTCCACAGCCACATCTGTTCCCGTGCCAATAGCTATGCCAACATCTGCTTGGGCCAGTGCCGGGGAATCATTCACACCATCTCCCACCATAGCCACCTTGACCCCTTTAGCCTGCAGCTGCTTGATCTTTTTCACCTTGTGAGATGGTAACACTTCTGCAAAAACTCTTTGGATGCCAACCTACAATGAGAATAAGATTGCAATTAAAATGGTAAATTGCTTTCTAATGATTTAAAAAAATGTAAACATTTATACAAGTATTACTAAATGGTAGCCAATGCTGGAAAGCAACCAGATTATTTTAGATTATTTCTGAACCAGATGTTGACCAAGGAAAAAAAAAAAGCATTTATTTGTTCAGAACAATCTTAGACCAAGAGCACATAAACAAATGGGGATAGACATTATTTGTAAACAGATTTTAAAAATAAGATCATGCAATTTCAGCAAGAATTTAGGTTCCCTGAAGCAAAAAAGAGAGAAAGAAAAGCAGCAGTGTGCAAGAACTAAAAGGGACATAACAGAAATTGTACTCCTCCTCTCCCCCTCTCCCACATGAGAAAAAAAAAGGTTCAATGGTGTGTACCTACAATAAAGGAAAATGTAGATAGTTGGTCACTAAATGTATACAGGTAGCAATGTTCTGTTATATGAATGAGTAAAGGTAGCTTAAACAAAACTAAATGTTTTTGGTTTTTTTTTTAAAAAAGAAAGTAAAATATTTCTCAATATAAAAAAAAGCCTCTTATAAATATACAAATACGAATTTCTAACAACCAAAAGCTAACTGAAAAAATAACTTTTAAAGACTTGAAAAAAATCCTAGCCTGCTTAGCAATGGCTTTAGCTGTTTTCAAGTTGTCCCCTGTCAGGAGAATCACATCAAGTCCCATCCTCTTTAGCTCATACACAGCAAGATGAGCTTCTGATTTGACAGTGTCTGCCACAGCAAGCATACCAACAATAACACCTGTGTGACAATAAGAAAAGAAAGGCAATTCAGTGCAGTAGATCCTTGTCTCTTCAATTAATGTTCTGAAGGTTTAATTTATTTTACAAAATGCTTAATATTCAGAATGTAAGTCTCTGAATTAGTTGGTTCCATAAAATTTCTCTGGCAAACTTTCACTTGGTTTGAAGACTACCTGACCACTCCATTTTACTTCTCATTTTGAACTCAAAACAAAAATACTTTATTTGAGACCTTGTAGATCAATTTATAAGACTGCAATACATTGTATCAAGTGATTACAAATAATGCATAACGGTTACAAAAAAGTAGCATAAACTGCAATCAAACACATCCTCTAATGCTAATACTGACTGATCTAGTGGCAACATGAACAGTTTCTGCTAAAGATGTTTGTTGTGTGGAAGGGAGAAACAGACTTGCAAATCTGTTTTATCTCCCAACTCCCCCCTAACCAGTGTGCAGCCTTTCTTCTGCATTTCGCTCTCTTTTCTCTATTTCTATATTGCAAACTATCTTTTTTTTTTTTTTTTTAAGCAAGGGCTGTCAGATATCCAAACATCTACAACAAATTTTGTCAAGGGTAGGAAACTACTTTTTTCTTATTTCACCATCATAATAATGGCTGAGCTATTTAATGCATGAATACAAATACATGTAAAATAATGTTAATTACCATCTATGGCACACAGGACAGCAGTATGGCCTTGCATCTCATGTTCTGTCATGACTTGGTCCATCGTGTCAATTACCACTAGTCCATTTCGCTGCATCCACTCTCGATTGCCTATCAGCACTTCGAACACCTGTGATGATTCAGCTCCTAGAGGTATGTCTGCAAAAGTGGTATATAATAAACAAAATACAGAATAAAAGTTATTCCAACCCCAGAGGATATAAATATGTTAGTACTACTTTCCAATAATGTAAAAGACAAAATATGCTGTAGCTTCAGAAACAGTTCTAGAGAAAACTCGCATCCATAATTCCATTGTACACTTATGACTAACTAGAGATTGAAACAAACACTTCATGCAGTGGCACAGATTCATTTACATTCTGAGTAGGAAATCAGCTGAGGAATCAGTACATAGCCTTGATTGCATCTTCTAACTACTCCTTGTTACTTCTCTTTAAACCAATCAGACTAAGAGTTCATTTAGATATAAGCTTAAGATCTGATAAGAGTCACATGGACACCCTAATCACCAGTCACCTTCTTTCTACATCTACAATTGGTAAATCCATGCATTATACGTCAACAAGACATACAAGAATGAATAAATTTAAAATCTGCTAGTTCTAGCTGCAAAGTTAGCTAGCTTTTGATAACAATAATGGTAAAAATCACCTTATCATTTGATCACATGTACTTATATATATAAACAAAATTATAACAAAGACACAGAACACAATGATTTTACAAAGTTGCTTGCCTCACCTAATATAAGATTAGCAGTTTCCTGTATTCCGTAAAGAAGGTTGTCTATTAAAATGTTCTGGCTTCCGAATTTGTTCTTTCTGTTGTTGACTTCAGATAAGTCGATTCCAGATAAGATAGACTCCAGGTGTGAGACTTTACACTTGATACCACACCCAGGAACTGCAGAAAACTCTGACACCTTTCCAAGGCTTTCGGTAAGCAATGTCTGGATAGGTGTGGTCAGAAGAGTTCAAATACAAATTTTATACTCAATTTATTCTCTTGAATCTTTTGACATTAATTAAGCTCTTATATTTAACAAGGATAGTAGATATAGATATAGGAGACATAGATTTTTATTGAATTTAAGTATTATTTTACTTGTGTCCATAAAGTATTAATAATCTCATCTAGATTTGTGATTTAAACCATGCATTGAACATCACTGTTAAAACCTTATATTTAAATTAGATACTTCAGACTAAATGAGATACTTGTAAAGCAACTACATCATAGAAACAGGCAACAAAATTAACACACTAATCTAAATGAGTATAAGGACATGGAAGAATTAATATACTCTACAAAAAAAAACACAGAATGCAAGTCAGCTAATGAAGACAGTCTATTGAAAGTAATCTAAGAGTTTTACCTCTTTAACATATTTTAAGATTGCAGAAGCTATTGGATGTTCACTGCTGGTTTCTGCAGTGCCTGCAATAGCAAGAAACTTGACAAAGGAGCAAGTCTTGTCCTTGACAAACATGGAGACTCTGGACACTCTGGGTACACCGTGAGTGATTGTACCAGTCTTGTCAAATACAATTACTTTCAGCTGGTGAACATAAAACACTGGATTTACAATACCCTACATTTAAAATTGATTCAATTATTCCTATTTCCTAAATCAATAGTTAATTTGCCTTTTTCATTTGTTTAAAAAAAAATATAAGTATCTAGATCTCAATGTTTTAAAAACATCTATGTGTATATTTTCATTGTTAAAAACAAAAACATCCTAACATGAATTGTTTTTGTAACAAGGTTATATTGTGAGTACATCCTACTTCTATAATAAATATTTCAACTTATATGAAAAATCTGAGAAAATTATTAGCTTTTATGATTATTACTATGCTTTAAAATAATAAAAAAGTAATATTTTTATAACTGGAGGAGATTACAAGTAGAACAAAATCCCATTAATCTCATTTTCAAGTTTACATTATTTTCAGCACTTTAGCTTTATAGCATTTTACTATCTTTGAAACTCAAAAACATTTTCCCCTAAAATTTGTGAATGTTGCTAGGACAAATATTTAAAACATAAATAAAATATAACAATTGTCTGGAATAATTTTAAAAACTCAAAATGTTACTAAATACTTATATTTCAATAATACAAGTCTGATTTATTCTTTTTACTTGCTTACAATTCAGTCTAAACAAGATTAAATAGATCTAATGTTTTAAAGAATAAAAATGATGTTTAAAAAATAGTTACACTTAAATACAGCAATGGCTACATCAATGATACAGCCAAACTGTCAATTCTGACAACACTATACAATTTTAAAACAACACTTTATGTCTATTGGAAATTGTACAGACCTTGTGAGTTAGCTCCAGAGGCTCTCCACCTTTTATTAAGATTCCATTTGTAGCACCAACGCCTGTGCCCACCATTACTGCCGTTGGGGTAGCCAGTCCTAAAGCACAGGGACAGGCAATACTTAACACAGTAATGGCATATAGAAAGGCTTTTTCAAAGATGATTTCTGACTTTGGGATATTTGTACGTGGCTGAAAAAAAATTAATTAATTGGAAATGGTTAATTATCTTTTGTTATCTTTTTAATGCAATTTTGTCTTAAACATTGCTTAGGAGAACAAAAGAATATTATATTAAACCTCTAAGTATATCATCTGAATGAAATACTTTGATGAACTGGGAGTAAAAATCTATATCACAAACTGTGATAGACTGCTAGAAAGCATAGAAGAGAAGCCAACCAGCATTTTTGTTCCAAACATTTTTTAAGTATACACTATGAACTGTGACTAACAGTTGCTTGATATAAATATTAAGTAACAAAAAAGAGTAATATAATGGAAAACAAAAATGTGTACTGTACAATTATTTTAAAAAAGTGATGTTCTTAAACAAGATTTTCAAAAATGTATAGAATTTATAAAAAAGAGCTCAGCTTACAACTTTAAAATATATCATTAAAGTGCAAAATCTACTTGTACTTAAAATATATTTAAATATCTGATAGTTAATTTACAAGACCAATTAATACTTTCAGAATTGGAGTAGACCTACATTCTCATGAGCAAAATAATGTGAGAAAGACATTTAATTTTTCTCCATGGATTGCAGTAACAATGATGAAAAAAAGACTATCTCAAATAGCACAAGCAGAAGAAAAAAAAATCTTTTATGGGAAACAAATCTTATCTACGGGAGAGAACTGCTATTTACAGTCATTTATCTCAAGATGTTAGTATGGCTTTCTTTCAGGTAACTAAAATAAAATTAATTAATTACTACTAATTGATTAACTAATTGGTTAATTTTTTAAGGATTCAGGTATTGTCATCGACAATTAATAATTATGCAAAATTTCAACTTAATATAAGAATGGAGGAAAAAAGTGACAAAGCTTAATAAAGAGAATAGATCCATATCAATCACTAAGTTTCATTTATTGCCCTTATTTCAATATCAAAAAAAGTAATTAATTACTAATAGTCAAATAACTAATAGTTGTGCTAGGTTTCAACTTGATCTTAGAATGGGAAGTAGGAGAAAACATGTTCAAATTTTGTACTAGAAGACAGTGAGTTGATATAAGCTTTGCTTTGTAATGGAGGATCTGAAGAGCATACTAAAGAATACAATTCTTCTGCGAAAAAGAATGTCTGATCTGTCAACAAGAACTCCTATTGTACTCTAATGCTGCACTAATTTACATGTCTGGTTTATTCATCATTAGTTTCAGCATCTTCAGATCTACTTTTGTAGATAATTAGTTAGGATATGGTAGAAATGCGTGTGAAAAGCAGACAAGGATAAAATATGAAGTATAATTTAACTCAAGTTTCAAAAGATATTTTTAAAATTTAATTTAAAAAAAAAGACTCAAATTTAATGTTTTAAAATGTGAGCCATGATGTGAAAAATAGAAAAAAATAGTTTGGTAACAGCTTGATGTGCATAGCCATGTGAAAAAAAAGTGTGCTTTCTTCCCTTAAACTTTGGACTCAAAGAGAATGCCTAATTGTTATTTTTATTTTTAAATTTCTTATTAAGAATAGCAAAGCTAGAGATGAGGAAATGGTTCTAAAGGGTAAACCATACTTACAGATGTTGAATTCTGGATCTAAAGCATATTTTAAAATATTTTAATGAAAGCTAGATGTTATAATATTTGCCTACATAGTTGACAATCTTGTGCTACCATTAGATTTACTTATATATAATATAAGAGACTACTAACATACAAAGAGATGTTAGTATTAGAACATGAGGTTTTCTCTTACCCTTGACCTAGCTTAAGGTTCAGAATGAACATTTTTATTATAAACCTCTAACTTTACCTTAACACTACTTGACCAGTGGAT
>JADKLZ010000728.1:18997645-19034305 GCA_021533235.1 Biomphalaria straminea
AGGAGATATAACAGACCGCACGGAGATCTAACAGACAGCACAGGAGAAACAACAGACCGCACGGAGATCTATGGTGATCAGACAGCACGGAGAGCTAACAGAGAGAACAAATGTTTGATAAGCTTAAAAGTAAAGATCTAGTCGAAAGACTCCTTCTCAATAGTTGCATCACATTTTCTTTTCTTTCACCTCTCATAAAACAAAATATGAAAAATGTTTGCATCCACAATGTACCTAGAACAATCAAGTTGTACACATCATACACACTTAGTTATAAACAAAGTCCACCCTTTTAAAGAACAGGATGGAACGATTCAGATTACCAACTAATAAGAATATCATTCCAAGAAATTGATATAAGTAATAAAATATTTTAAATCAAAATTTCACACTTTGCCTAAAGTAGTTCTAGTCATTCTTAGCCATTTAATACAATGCCTAAGCAAAGTAGGAAATGGAGAGATCATTTCCTACTTTGCCTGAAATCTTCAGGCATTCTTTCACACACTGCCACCAACATTATAGAAATAAAAATATAAATGGATATCAAAAAAATGTTTTACACATAGTATTTACTACAATTAATCCATTTTTACCATATTAGAAAATGTAAGAATAGTATATTAATGATTAAGCTCATTTTTTAACATTTAAAATAATTGTAAATCAAAATTTTTTGTTGTTAGAGTTTTTTTTTTTTATTTCTCAAATTCTTATATGATTTACTATAGACTCCAGTAATGGTGAAAGCAATGTTGAAAACATTAACAGTCTTTCTTCAAAATTTGGATCTTTAAGTTAAAGAAATTGAAAAACTTTTTCAAAGTACTGCATATTAAGTAGAATATACCTAACAGAACAATTCAGTCATGGGTATTTAGAAACTGTGAATAATTTCAAGAACATTTCTTAATAGCTGCACAAAAAGCAATTCCTTAACATAAGCATGAAAATGATCACAAACAGAAAATTTCAGTAAAAAAAAACACAAAAGAAAGGTTAAAAAAAAAAAAAGGAAGGGGGAGGAATAAATAACTCCTCAACCAGAAATCAAGAATTTGAAGTCACCAAGAAAAAGACAAAAACTTTTTGTTGCCGTAAAAACAACAAAAAAAAAATAAATAAATAAATAAAACAACAAACAAAGGCAAACACTGTGACAGAGAAAATATACAATCAACAACAATGACATAGATTTTACTCACTAGTTCATCAGATAAGTCTGTTGTAGATATTTGAAAGAAAGCAAAAGTTTAGGAATACACCAAACTGTTACGAGTATCAAAGTTTCACTATAAAAGTCAAACCTAGTTATATCAAACTATTCATCAGCTGAGACTTAAGTATTCTTGGATCTTTACTACAGAGATTTTAAACATGATAAAATGCAAAAGTAGTAATATTGTACCACTGAGTGGAATGAAAGGTTAAATGGTGCTAAAAGTTAAAACAAAACATGCTAACAAAGTCACTTATCGATTTATCAGAATAAATATAATTTTGTGGATTTTGTGGGAAGCGTGGTTGAGAGGCCAAACTCGCTTAAACTTGGCTTGACTTAGCTACCCATGAAAGGGGCTTGAGATTCAACACCCAACTCAGGCAGAGATGTGTTAATTGAGTGCCTAAAGGCAGCACAGAAAACCTATTCATAGATACCCCTTTCCCCCCACTGGTCCGCAAATGAGATTGGACCATAGCACTCTAAGCATGAAAGTAGCACTATATAAAAGATAAAAATTTATTTTAATTTTTTTATTTATTAAAAAAAACTACTTTCTGTTTAAAAGTGAAATAAGCAAAACAACAACCTTATACAAAGTATACATTTGTATAAAGATTGATTCTAAATAAAACAAGGCTCCATGGTTGATTATTTTTTTCTTTTTTAATGGAAGGATCAGAATAAATATGCTACAAAATATAACTTAAACAAAATATACTCAAAGATTATATTGAATAACAAGCCCAAAATCAAAATAAGAAACTTGTGGTGACAGCCATTCTAAGTAACTCATAGACTTTACAGCATTCAGAATTTGCAAGTCAGTTTACAGTTCTTTGTTATTATTAAGTGTCAAGGACATTACTTTCAAAGTTGAATGTATATGTTATTAGTGTAATGTTCAATAGACTGATAAAATGTTTAGTTAGTGATATATTCCAACTGCATGTAATGATGACATAAATATGATATAGGTGCTACTACTTCTAGCACTGTTCAAAACTCAGAGATAGAATCATATTTTAAAAAACTCAACAACAACAGCAAAAAGACTGTTGTTCAGTGGGTGCCAGCTCATATTCAACTAGAGGGAAACGAGAAGGCTGACTCACTCGCCAAGGACGGAAGAAGTGGCTCACAAATGAACTCTGCACTCTACCCGGAAGAAATGAAGAAATTAATTATAAATAAAATAAATGAGAAATGGACAAGCTCACATCCAAATCACAAGAAAGATGATGCTTACTATAAGCTATCCCGACAAGATCAACGTGTAATCTTTCGACTCAGGACCGGACACAACAGAATGCGACAACACATGTACCGGAAGCTCAAAATTGGAACCAGTGATATCTGCCCATGTGGAGTGTCATCAGAGAATGCAGACCACGTCCTCCAAGACTGCGCTCTTTACCAAGAGGCCCCGACTAAGACACTGGCCCCAAAACACCCCAATAGAAAGAAAACTATATGGAGAGCTCCCTGACTTGGAAACCACTGCGCAGTTCATCTCAGATATTGGTGTAGTGATCTGAACCCTCCAACATAACAATGAGAACGAAGAAGAAGAAGAAGAATCATATTTTAAACATCAAAGATGAAAATTATTTATTAAATATGTTTATTAATTAAAACTACATGACAAAAATCTTTAAAATAGAAATAACTTTGTTTCTAAATTCTTATGATCTTCTCAATTATCATGATAGATATATAAGTAACAAATATACTAATTTAAAAAAATCTTTAAACTTTAGAAAATATAGAGAAGATTTATCATTTTTTTTAGTCGAACTACTAGAGTTGCAGGAAAAACGTGACACAAAAAAGTTAAAGAATTATCTATATTGCATAATGAGGGCTATGGAATTATTTTCCACACTCCGATGAAATTATTCATTTTACTAATTAGTGTTTCACTACCCTGTTACTTCAATAACGGTTTTGTAAGTAAACAGGCAATGTTATATTAGGTATATAATTATGGAATAATGCATGACCTTTTTATATTACACAAATTAAAGTTTATAAAACCAAAATTTAATTTAATGGGTCGAATCAACTATGGAGTTGTCAGTTAGGAGTGAAAGAGTTAAGCAAATATATAAAATAAATACACTAACTTTTTTTTTAACAAGCATATCACCTACCTCAGCTGAGTAAACTCCAGTCTGTTGCTGAAGCAGATTCTTGAGGTCTGTAGCAGAACTGTAATCATGGAGTCTGCTTATCTCTAATACAGTTATTCTTCTAAATGACATCCTATGGTACATGATAGGAAAAAGGTAACACTACTTAATTATGAATCAATAAAATATTAATGCAATTTAAAATCACCATGTTCACAAAGTTAATAAAAATATTTAAAATTCCAGTTACTATTTTTTTTTCAATAATCTAAATAATACAAGTTTGTAAACTATGTCTCTTTGTCTCCTATCTTCCATTCAGTGGTTTTCACAATATTTCACTATTGCTCATAGCCCTCGATTTTTTTTTTTATTAAAGCAACTCAAACTAGTAGACTTCTAGAATGATTTCACCAAAGGTGCTTGTCTAGTGTACATTAAAAGCATAACATGGCTAAACTGTACAATAAATGTTGATATCTTGGTGAAGACCAATGTGGACACCATAGAGGCCATGTTTATTTACTATTCTGTGGATGTGCTGGTTTGGTGTAGGTGAACTAGATGCACATGTTGTTGTTTTTTGGTAAAATAATAAGTGCAGGTACTTAGTGATGGATTACCTAACTTTTAAGAACTAATAAATTAATAATAAACTTTGAAATAGAAGAAAAGTAATTTTTTTCCCCACATTGAAAAAGGTGCTGGTACACCGTACCTGTGCATACCGTCACAAAAAAAGCACTGCTTCTAACAATATCACTGCACTAGGATCAAGCTTTGACACACAAGGAATGCCGATTATTAAGGGGAAACAATTTCAGCCAAGTTAAAAAATCACAATGAGGTTCTCCCAAGAAAATGTTCTGGAGACCAGCAAAGGCAGCTACACCCCAAGTCCTATCTAAGTTCCACAATGGCATCAACCATAACTACAGTTGAGTTGTGCCATATAGGTATGCAGGGTCCTTGGTTCCTGGGCTGTTGCTACATAATATGCTGTGGAAATGCTGCCTCTCCAGCTTACAGGTTCTGGTGAAAACCCCCTCCTGCAACTGAGAGGCAGCTGGTTTGATCTGGGATATCAGATATTATATAATCTTTGTTCAATTCTCAACCCAGGACTTGGAGTACCATTGTACTGAATGATTGGATTCTAGGCTCCCAGAACAAACCAGTTTTCACTCCCATTGTAAGCCTATACTGTGTCTGTTTACAAACTGTACCATGTTGAAGCCAGAGAAACTGGATTCCTTGAATATCAAGTAAAATAGTAAAAGGTAACAAAGTGAGTTTGTCTTAATTACAAACTTGAAGGTGGTCATTCACACAAAAACAACAGGAGTAGATATCTAGATCTAGAGGAATATAATATGAATGAATGTTATTTTTACAGTTCACAACTCTAGACTCTAGATCTAGATCTAGAATCTAAGGTATTTTAGCTTTACAGTAACTCTTCAGTTAATAAAACATATCTAAATTAAAGGTAATACTAATAATATATATTTTATCTAGATTCTAGATAAAGAATAAAGTACTAGATTAGATTTTAGATCTATATCTAATGATTCTAATCTATAGATCTAGTATAGATTAGAACTAGATCTAGAGTAGATCTAGTACTACTATTCTATATATTATAAAATATTAAATTTTAAATCTAGAGATTAGAGTCTAGTTATATATAGTTTAATATAGAAGATATATCTAGATCTACTGAGTAGAAGTAGTAGTACAACAATGACGACTTATAAGTCTATAGTCTAGACTATTTATATAATTAGTCTATATACTAAGACTATAACTAGAAGTAGAAGTAGTAGTACAACAATGACGACTTATAAGTCTATGGTCTAGACTATTTTATTATTTATATAATATAATTATATACTATAGTAAGACTATAACTATAAGTTAGAAGTTATAGTCATTATAGATCTAGTACTCTACTCACTTTGTTGTCTCTTTGTGATTTTTAATTTTAGTTAGATTTTCTACTCTCTCTACTTCTACTGTCACAGATGTTATTATAGATTTAATTATATTTAAAACTTGTGTGTAAATTAGTATTAGAAAACCCTAACAGAGCCTCAAGAATTACCCAAAAGGTCTAGTCCCTTAACAGAGCCGCAAGTTTAACTCAGTGATGTCACAATGATTGTCGCAAGTCTATTGGTTGATTTGAAAATAAATATTCTTTTTAAAAGAGTTAAGTCAGCTGACATAGTACGCGCAAAAAGACCAGTCTGAGTTTTGCTTTGGAAGCGAGAGGTTCATGTCTCTAGTGTGTTCTATAATAGTATTGAAGAAAGAGCCTTAGTATTATATTTTCATTTTTTATATGCATCTTGTACATAAGCTGTACTTAAGTTGTATTTGAATAAAAGTTTCTAGTGTTTTATTTCTATGAGGAAGTTATTCAATTTAATTCCTAGATCGTCTATGTTCATAATTATATTTAATTCAAGAAAATCCCCGGCACCACACTCATCATTCAACATAGAAGAATACAAGTTGTGACATCTAGAACTAATGAGTGTGACATCTACTAACTTGATTCAAGATTCATAAGATTGGTCTGAGCTCACATGACAATGTCTATCTAGCTAGAATTAGAGTCACTAGAGACACTAGACTTTAGAACTAGACTTACTAGATCCAAATAAGTCTACTAGATCTAGATTGTCTAGAGTCACTAGAGTGGTCTAGAGACTGTAGAGTAGTGTAGAGACCCTAGTAACTAGTAGAGTGACTACTAACTAACTAAGACTAAACTTTAAAGAGGGTGTAGACGGTAGAGGACAGGTGGCTGAATGGTAAAGCGCTTGGCTTCCGTACTGGAGGTCCCGGGTTCAAATCCTGGTGAAGGCTGGGATTTTTATAATTTCGGGATTTTCGGGCGCCCTTGAGTCCACCCAGCTCTAATGTACTAATGGGTACCTGACATTAGTTGGGGAAAAGTCATGGCGGTTGGTCGTTGTGCTGGCCACATGACACCCTCGTTAACCGTGGGCCACAGAATCAGATGACCTTTACATCATCTGCCCTATAGACCACAAGGTCTGAAAGGGGAACTTTACTTACTTTACTAGATGGTAGAGTTAGACAGCCACAGTCTAGTGACTAGCCTAGTGACTGACTAGTAGATGTAGTAGTCCACTGACTCTTACTAAGACTTAAGTTTAAAGTTACTCTAGTCTAGTAGATGTGACTAGTCGAACTAGTCCACTCCAGTAGTGAACCAGTCTACCTAGCTAATAATATTAAATAAGCTAGTCAGACAGACCAGACTGTCACACAGAGTCTAGACGATTATGATTAGATGATTAGAATTCAATTAGATCTAGATAGATCTAGATTCTAAATAGTTTAAAATAGATATATGACTCAGTATGACTATACTATACACATATTCATATCATATGATACAGTATACTAAGATTACTAATTACTAACTAGACTATATATATTACTTATTACTTAGACTTAGTCTTAGTATAACTACGGTATACTCTATACTACTATTATCTATAGTCTATAGGTCTATTAGGAGTATTATACTTATAGTATAGCCACTAGTCACTAAACATCTAGAACTAGATCTAGATCTATATCAAGTTGATCTATTAAATTTCTTATTCTATGTAGTTAAACAGTACAAGAATAGATCCATTCATTATATTCAGTCTATTGTAAGTATTGTAATTATTGTTGTATTGTATTTACATTCTATTATTAAATAATTAGATTCTATGTAGAATGGTAAACATGATAGCGGAAATGCATTTTTTCCCCCAGGACCATAAAAATGTGGAACATCCTTTAAAGACCAACTGAAGAGGTTTTGGGGTCAGACGCGGAAACCGGTGTAATACTTTTTTTTAGTTTCATAATGCTTAAAAAAACATACATACGAAATATTAGACATATATTCTTTGTAATTATTTAGATATAAGCAATTTAGTGTGCGTTTTAGGGACTATGAAATTTCACAATCTCGAAGCCATTCGAGATCGGATTCTCCCAGACAACCAAGGTCGATGACGTAGTCTGGGGGAATCTAGGTCACATTATTCACTTTATGGCTAAGCGTGTTTCCCTATTCCTTTTTACAGGAATGCAAGTTTCTGAAAACAAAGGCGACTAAAACACACCAATTTATAAAAAGTGGATGTTAGGGTAGGGAAATTAGGTCAAATCACGCAATTTATGGCTTTACATGTTAGATCTACCGTTTGTCGGCTTTTCTTGATCTAGTCAAGCGAACAGCGTTTCAGCCCACGCAGTACCGCGCGCCTCAGTTCACATGTTTCGTTTTAGTCAAGTTACGCAATTTATGACTTATATTACTGCTTCAGGCTTATTCTAGTTCTAAATCTACTGCTTTTGATCAAGAACTAGATCTTCTTTTCTCAGATCTTTAATGATGTAGAAAATTTGTAGATCTATAAACTAGAGTAGGCCTACTAGAGTCTAGACCTAAATTTGATTAGATCTATATGAAGTCTATACTCTGCTATCTAGTAATAGTAGTTAGTAGTATATTAGCAGATAACGCCGCCAGATAATAAGAAATTAGATCTATCTATAGATCTAGACTGATCCGATCGAGGTGCTGGGCTTAGATCTAGAAAAACAAAGTTTAAAATTATTTACCTAGTAAGGCTAGCCGTCCCTAAATAGGATCAATATGGGTGAAAAAAAATTAATTACAATGTTGAGCTCATTCAATAATGTAGTTATTGTAGTGCACGATTTTATTTAGTTTTATTCTCGAGTCACAACCCCGTACAACACTATATAGTCACTAGCAAATTGAGTAGCAAATAGCTTTAACCTTAACCTATAGACTTAAAAATAGTCTAGCTGATTTAGATCTACTAGATCTAAATTTCTAAAAATATATAAGCAACAATTAGTAATTACATTAGACATACTGTGACATGTGATTCGAGCCAATAGAGCTAGAGTCCTAGATCTACCTACTACCAATTCTATATTATTATAACTATACGAAATATGGATTTTGTTACACTCTTTCTTAAGTATATTACTAATATTAGGGCCTATATATACTTAAAAATAGTACTATAAATCTATAGTATGTAAAAATTAAAGAGTTTATTTATCTCATACAGAGCTTCATTTATTTGTAGATTGGAATAGAATCATTAGAATCAAGTTAATCTGTAACTGTAATAAGGTTTTAAATTGTGTTTATACAAATAAAAGAGATTTTTTCTGTGGGAAGTCAAGGAAGTGGAAAATAAAAGTATCAATATAATATTAAGTAATGCATAGATTACTGTTAATGTGGTTATGGAATTCATTTTATTAAATTTTAGTAACCCAATTATTGCCAGTTAATAGCCATTAATCAATTAATATAATTATATTTTTTATAAATATTTTATTAAAAATGTAGAGCTATTCATAATTTAAAGTGTTTAATAATTAAGGCTGGCCGCTGGCCTCAAAAGATTAATAAGGAATGCAGTCTTTTCCGTGGCTATGCAGCCCTAACTGCAAACTACATATTTTGACATGTTCAGCGAAGACATAACCATTTTCCGCTGGTGGTCAAATTAAATGATCTTTCGGACATCTACCCTCGGCAGTGGATTTTCTTTTGGCCTCTAATATGTATTCCAGGTTGCAATTTCTAATAAATAGCATTGTTTCAAGAATGAGATCCAACTCTTATTTATTTTAAATACAACCCCTTTACAGATCAATTTAAGTCATCATTGCAATGGTCCTTCAAATCTGCAATAACATAGAGATTATCAAAATTTGAATAAGTTTCAAAATATAGAAAGTTGTGTGGTTTGCGCTCGGAACTGTCTTCTCTGTGGTCTCAGGTTCAAACACTGACCGCAGCCATTACTAAAATGCTGCTGGAATTTTGTGCTATGACATAATAATATTCAATCCTGATTCAAAACTTTGTTTAAACCTAGCAAGTGAAAAGAAACATAGTAAAATAATGTGTGTATAATGAAGAACTCTATTAAAATGTGATTTTTTATATTTACATTTATTGGAATTTATTATATGAAATAAAATTGTAGTATGTTTCTGTGATTTGTTTCACAATAGAAACAGGGAATAAAAACTCTTCTTGTTCTTCCAAATGATGAAAGATCCATCTAGTAAACTTGTCTGTTCGCCACTTGCCCAATGTCATATATATGTTTTCTGTAAAATAGATTTTTAAAAATGTATTTATTAACATTGATACTTAATTATGTAAACATATTGGGGGCGCGGTGGTCGAATGGTTAAGCGCTTGGCTTCCGAACCTGAGGTCCTTGGTTCGAATCCTGATGAAGACTGGGATTTTGAATTTTGGGATTTTTAGGGTGCCCCTGAGTCTACCCAACTCTAATGGGTACCTGACTTTAGTTGGGGAAAGTAAAAGCGGTTGGTTGTTGTGCTGACCACATAACACCCTGCTCGTTAACCGTTGGCCAAAGAAACAGATGACCTTAAATCATCTGCCCCATAGATCGCAAGGTCTGAAGGGGGCACTTTACTACTTTATGTATACATATAATGATATATATATATATATATAGAACTAGTGGTTATATACATTATATGTTATTCTGATATAACATTAACATCTTAATATTACCAATATAAATGATGACTTTTTTTTTTTTTTTTAAGATCTAAAATCTAAAGTCTAGCCTAATTAATAAGTATAGTAAGGCAGTAAGGGCTATATTAGATCTATTATATAAATATATTCTATACAGAATTATAGATTTAACTTAGGCTTTAGGACTTACATATTTAAATATTGACTAATAGATTATATTTTATATTATAATTATGAATAATCTTTATCATACTTTATGCTAGGACACTAGACTACTTACTAGGTCTAAATCTTACTATTATTACACTATATCTATATTCTATATAAATTCAAACATAAAAATATGTTGGCAACTGGGCTTAGACTTAACTTTAACTATCTTAACATAGACATACTATGTATGTACAAAATATGTTGGCAACTGGGCTTAGACTTAACTGTCTTAACATAGACATACTCACATAGTCATACTAGGCTAGGCTAGTATAACTCTGACTAGATCTACTTAATTAAAATCTACTAGTTTATAAATAAGCTAGATTTAGATCTACTAGATCTATCATCTAGTATTACTACAAGTCAAGTAATATAAATATAATAAACTAGAATTAACTAGATCTAGTTCTAGTGAGTGACTAATAAAAGTGTTAAGAAGGCCTAACATGAATTAAACTTAATTAGAGTTAGAATAAAGATAGATCTAGATTCTAGATATTTAGTTTTGGTATAATAATAATTATAATACACCTGACTTATTGTTATAAGTCATAATAAGACTAGTTATAGTTATACCACTATCATTCAATATCATAATGATATGATATTCATAATAATAAAATAATAAATCTTCTATCTATGTAGACTATAGTAATAGTCTCTATATCTATGTATTTTGAAAAAGTAGAAGAGTTCAATTCAGGGTATTTTGGTGCATCCCATCATAAGTATCATTTAAAATTGTTTGACAGCTACAATGAGATAAGTAGATCTATATCTGCTACATTTATACATAGAACGAATCAAGCCATGTCCATTGTTATTTATTTACATTTTCTCAGTCCAACGCAATACGTCACTTCCGGGTCACTTAAGGTTTCGGCCATTGAAGCTGATTTTCAAATCTCGTTATTTTTTACACTTTTGAAGTACTTTTTCTAATATAAATACGCTTTTCTAAATTCTCAAATTTTTAGGAACTAACTTTGATGCTATATACTATCTAAATCAATCGCTATCTCAATTTCGAAAAAAACCTCTTCAGTTGGTCTTTAAAAAACGAATTTCCAAAATGAAATCTTTGGTGTATCCGGTGTACAGAAATAATTATAATTTAGCATGACACACCGACTACGTCCAATTAAAGCGGTGGAGTCACAAGGTCGGTGTCACCCAGTGCGATAAGTTCAGGGTGTCACACCCCCATCCCAAGGACACCCCCCCCTAAAAACTAGTTGTTTTTTTCTTTATCAAACTTTTTGTCGAATAATAAAACTGTATGCTAATTAATTGATTGTTTACAGCCGAAAATAGTCTTCAATCTATTTTATTTGAAAGTGTCATTGGTTTAGACTTTTAGACAGTTACGATTATTTTTCTCATAACATGACGATTATAAGTCTTGTAGAATTAAATTAAGAGAGTTTGTGATATGTTGATACTAAACTAAGAGCCATTCAATTAAGGTGATATATTTATTTTTAAATGTTGCTGTTTGAAAAAGTGCAGTTTTCTGACTTGGGTGTTACGCACCTGGTCCAGGGCGCACCCAGTGCGAACCGCCCACCCCAGCCACCCCCATAGTGACGCCACTGGTCCAATATTGATTTGTTCCCAAGCTTTATATATATATTATTTATTATGGCCGGAAAATTCCCCCCCCCCCCCCTTTTTTTTTTTTTTTTTTGTAAATAACTTCCCATAAATTGGCCACATTCCTATTTTATTGTAGGCCTATCTGTTAAAATTACATTAAAATGAAACGGTCCAATCTCTTTCTCTTGCCCCTCTCTCTCTCTCTCTCTCTCTCTCTCTGGAACCCTCTTTTGATGGCTCTTTTTTTTTCATGCGCAACGTAAATTGTCTCTTCCATAGACTGTTGAAGTTTTCCCTATGTACAATCAATGACTTTTTGAATATCGAAATATTAATATAGGCCAATTTAGAATCTAGATTTAAATCTACACTGGTCAACCTCCTCTTGTTGTAGGTCGATTATTTGTCTAGAATAGTCTGTCTCTCTCTAATTTTTCAGCTTTAAAAAGAAAATTGACTTGAATTTTAGGCCTAAACAGTGAATATAAAGTCTAGAAATCTAGATTCTATATCTAGCTCAGTGCACAAACTGTTCTTTAAAATATTTTCCCGGCAAATATACGACTGATCTAGATCTACAATAAATTTTATTACTAGATGTAGATCTAGATCTAGATATATAGATCTATATTATCTTAAGTTGGGCGTCATGGAAACACGATGGACGCCGTAAAACATATATGATATAGCCATATGTTGTAGATGGAGTTCTAGATTAATAAATCTAGAAGTAGATCTATCTAGATTCTCTATGTACTTTACAATTGGCATAAAATATAGATTTAAATTTAGAAACACCACAGGTCTCCATTTCGAATGAAATTATGTATTTTTAAATTCAATATCTTATTATTATCTAAGGTAGACTCCAATCTCTATGGTCTATATTTAGATTTAGATCTATATAAGTATATTAAAATAAAACATAGATCTAGTAAATATTTAAATAATAGATCGAGTGATCGAGATAAAATTTAATTTCTGCTCTTTTGTAGATCTATAGTCTATAGCCTATTAGGCCTGCTAATATTATAGATCTAGTTATTGAAAATAGATCTAGTTACTAGTAGTAGTAGTTTAGAGTCTAGTCTAGTACACATTTTTAACAATGATTGGAATGATAGTGAAAAGATATGAAATGAAAGTTTAAAGTTTTGAAAGAGAAAGTTCAATTTTTAGCACTTTAATTTAATTATTAGGCCTATAATATAATATATTTTTGAAATTGATCATACATTTATTAAATTAGTGTTCAATCTCTGCCTACATTTATTTAGACCTAGATCTATCTTTATTGGCCTACTTGGTCACTAGGCTATAGATCTACTATTGTAGGATTAGTTTTAAAATAGGTTAATTTTAAACACAAATGAGAAAACCAAAAAAGTTTTTTTTTGTTAAATATCTAGACATCTAGTCAATTTAGAAATAGGCCCTAGATTATTAATAATCTAATTGATCCCCTCCCCCCATCACCAAAAAAAAAAACTCATATAGATAGATCTAGATTCTAGATCTAAATATATAAACTAGGCCTATCTGTACATTTGTAAAGTGTTTCTACACTTTGGCTTCTTACATAGAAACATAGGCTGTTGCTTAGTTTATATCATAGATCATTCATAGAATGCCAGTAGGTCGACTCCCACAGGATATTCTGTATGGCGATCTAATAGTAGGTAGAAGAGCCGCTGGTCGCCCACTTTTACGTTATACAGATGTATGCAAACGGGACATGAAGCTCCTTAATATCGACACCAGCAACTGGGAAGAGGTGGCACTGAATAGCACCACTTGGAGTGAGAGCATAAAGGAGGAGTCTCGGATTGCAGATGCCATACACAACAGAAGCAGAAAGAAGGTTGAAAATGCAACGGCGCCTGGTGACTACATATGCCCAACCCTGCGATCGCAGCTGTGTATCAAGGATTGGCCTCTTTAGTCACAGAAGAGCTTGCAAGGGGAAAAGATTGTCTCTCGAGACGTATAATGCCACAGAGATGAGATCATAGTGCACTGAAATATTTCACTTGTTGAGGTGTATTTAGATACATAGTGTGGATTGCTATATATACAATTTTTCTGTACTATTTCATCCTTAGGTCCTCTTAACAGACTAAACAAATTAAATATAAAAATACTTTTGAATAACCTCACTGATATTGAAGGAAATTGCATCAGTTATTTTAAATCAATCATGTAATTCATTTTAAAATGATTTGAATTTTACTAGATCTATATACTAGCAATTTACATTTTATGCTCTACAAAGCTCTATACTCTACAAAGTATGTTTGTGTGTGTTCTTTTGTTGTGATTTAGATTCAAACAATTGGAGGGCATATCTTGTGCCAGTTTTTGTTTTCTGTTTTGATTAAAATTAAAATTACTTTTTAGGGATGTTATAATGATATTTAAACCCTACTAGAGTTTTTATGTTTTGTCTCCCTTTTCAACAGCAAAAGCTCATCTAAAGCAGAATTAATTAATAAAAAACTAATAAGTTAACTAATTGGTAAAATTTGTAACAAAGTGTAATGTGTAGTCACCAACATTGAATAATTGTTAAAAGTTTCAACTTGATCCAAGTCTGGGAACTGGAAGAAATATAACATGTAAAAGATTTTGATCACACAGATAGAAATCAAAGCCAGATAGACAGACTTGACATATGCTCAGTAAAATGTTGTTTTTTTTTCAATTATCTTATGTTTAGATAAAATTATTCAGATCAGACAAAACAACAGATAGTGGCAAAACAAGAGAAGGGGGACTGGCCATTTATGTCATTAAACAGTACTGCTGTGTCAACAATATATCAATCAAAACTAAAGTGTGTACGACCGATAGTGAACTACTATGTAACAATCACAGGCTATGCTGCCTGCCTAGGGAGTTTGCAGGGATCTACGTCATGCTTGTTTATATACCACCCACGGCCAACACAGAGAGAGTGGCAGAACATTTACTAGACAAAATCGTACACATGATCCGGACTATGGGTTCTGATGCTGTCCGGCTTGTTGTTGGACATTTGAATCACATATCAATGGCTCAGCACTTGCCAACATGTAGTCAGTGTGTTGATTTTCCCACACGGCACGATGGGACCTTGGACATGTGTTGTGTCAACATAAGGATTGACCACACAGTTCTGTCGTCATTACAGTCCACCCCGTCACGGTCTGACGACCGCTGTTTTACTTCTACAAAGGGACATGTTTGTGAACAACTGCCCAGACAGATGAACTTAACTGTTAATTCATAAATCAAGTTCTGTGAAAACATTATATGAAAGAAGGAAAAATTAAAAACATTCAGCTACAATAGACCCTGGATGACCAATATAAAAATTAACATTTTGTCATCATCAAGATGTACATAGATGTCTATTTCTAAGCGCTGGTTATGAGTGTGTTGTATGTCTTCTTTTCGTGTGTGAATGTTGTTTGTATGTGCATCTATATCGTAAATCTATGTTGTTGTTGTACATTATTTACGCTGAGGTTGTCGATTGTAGTCAAAACAAATTTCCATTTGTTTGGATCAATAAAGTTATCTTATCTTATCTTTATGTAAATTAATTATTCCATTGTTGATTTCTTTTAACATTAAAAAAATGTATTGCAACAAAAATCTTTTCTGTGCATTTGTTTATAGTAACTGACAGTAAAACTATAAAGTCTGGAATGGAACAAGAAGGCAAACCTAAAAAAAAGAAACTTCAGATGGAAATAATGCAACTCAAGCGAGATGTGCATAAATATCACACTTTATACGAAAAGCAGAAGGTAAATTTAAAGATTAACAATCTTACTGTTAATTTGTTTTGCATGTTTGGTACGCTGCTTCGAAGTGGAAGATTACTTTATCCTAGCCCATATTTCCCTCAGGATGGCAGGAATGAGAGGGCAGGGTTCAGAACCATTTAGACAACAGTGAGGAGCTTGTATCATACATGACTAGGCAGCCATCCATTAAACAAAACAATTCAGTTAATAAATAGAGCTACATTCATTAACTTAGTTCTTTTTAAAACTACTAAAGACTACAATCTTACAGTTCTTTTAGAATGCTTGATATTTATTGGTTGTGAAGTCTTATTGGTGTGGATAAAAAATATTTATATCGTTAGATAAATTTACCTCAACAGGGTTTCTGTCCAGGGCTTTTGCACAAGAGGATTTGAGCATCTGAAGCCCTCACTCAAATGGAGTTTGATGATGATGAGGATGATTAATTTACTTCATTTTGAAGAATAAGACAGTTGCAGGAATAAACAATGAGATCTATAGACTTAAGCTCCTGATTTGTCTTTGTTTTGTTCTTTTCATTTCCTTTTTGTGTAAAATTTGCTAATTCGATTCTTCACATCACTTTTAATGTGTTTTTTCTATCAAACATTTGTTTTGAATAACATTTTTTTTAAAGTTACACATTTATTGTATTTGATGGCATTTTGAAAGAGAATATAAGCTGAAAATTTTAGAATTTAGTTTTAGTAGCTTAGTTAAAATTTCTTTCATGCGCAGGAATACTGTGAAGAGAAACTGCAAGAGCTAACAATCCTTGAAGCCAAACATAGAGATCTAGAGCGCAAATGTAGTATTCAAGAGAAAGAAATACAAGAGCTCTATCATGAACATGTAAATCTTGTCAAAGCTATTGAGGTAGATTTTTTTTTTACACAATCAATAATGAAAAATGGAAATTAAAATATATAGTCAATATTTAGTATGCCTACTACTTATAATTATTTTTGTAAATTATATTAGTAGACATTGACTGAAGTTTTAATACTGATTTCACTTTGAAAAGTGAATGATGCATATCAAATTATTTTTTGAAATGGTTAAAATCAAAGCTTTTCCTCATTAATTGTTGTAAGCATATTTTTGTTACAGATAAAGAATCAAGAATTGGAGGCTAAAAAATCTGAGCTAAACTCTGTTACAAATAGCTATCAAGAACTTTCAAAAATTCTTCTTTTAGTTGACAAACATTTACAGTTCCTGGAAACTGAAAAACTAGTTGATTCTGGCGCTATGAATGTCAATGTGAAGGAGCCTAATCCAATAAATAAAGTAGGTGTAAATAGAAAGAAAAAATGACAATAATAGAATTTTTTTCAGAATAATTTAAATTAATAAATTATTTTGAGCATTGCTTGGATTATAGATTCTTTTTAGAATTTTGTACAAAACTGGGCCATTTCTTATAGGTTTACAGTAGTATGGGTAAAACATAGTTTCGTATAGTTGTGTGATGTTACTAAAATTTTATCAACCCAATTTTGGTTTAGGAAATAAAATCAATGTTCTTACAATGAGCTAGCATTTTTTTTGCTAATGACCTATCATTACGCATTATTTTATCTGATTACAGAACAACTATAAATTAGGCTCAAAGTTTACAATGGAGCAGCAGAACTGTAATTTGCAGGATAAAACTATACTATCCATTGATGATTTCATAGCCGCTCGAGAAACTTGTCAGACCCACACATCACTGACTTCATTAGATATTGAAAAAGAGAGACTTTCTAGGCTTTTAAATCACCCTCAGGTAGTACCCGTTATAACTGTTTCTTAGTATTTACTGTTATTAATCTTTTATCATCAACACTTAGTGTGATAAATAAAAGCCAATATTGGGATAATTATACAAAAAGTAAGGTTAGTTGATTTTTCTTTTTAAAAAGTTCAAATATCAACAGTTTAAAAAAAGTCTCAGAAGAATATCTGGTATTAAGGGAAAATAAACAAACCTGATTTGTCTTAAGATTTTATTTACTTATAGTTCAAAACCTACATAACTTTACTAAATGAGCTAGTCGTAACTTTAAAATTTAATAAACATTTACATGGTATTGTTTGAGCTCTAATTTTTTAACATTTATTTATTTACCAGTTGAGAAAGTTTTATATGTATATATATATATATATATATATTTGGCCTCGTTCAGTTATAAAATGACTTTGGTTCATCTTATGAACCCTTTTTTATGTGACTGTGGAGCACTATTTCATGGAGAGATTTTTTTCCACATGTATCCCAGGTTAATGTGGTACTCACTGTGGTAAAGGAGTCAGCCATTTTTCGTTTGTTTTTCTTCCAGGACAGACAGCAATGCTTTTTTGCTATCCATAGTTTTCTTGGTCACCATCTTTTTCCACATGATGCAGTCTAGAGATATATCTTCCCAGTTGTCAGCATCAATATATCTTCCCAGTTGTCAGGATCAATATGTCTTCCCAGTTGTCAGCATCAATCTCCACTACTTTGAGGTCTCATTTGAATACATCCACATATCTGAGGAGGGTCTGACCATTTTTATTGAGCCAGTCACTAGTTGACTTTTTAGGTTATGATTAACAAAAGCATTAGCAGAACATTTTTTTTTTGTATCAATATTTACTCCATTCTTCATCTTATCTTATTTGATATAGAGATTTAAGTCTACTAAGTCTTTAGTTGTCCTGGTGACCCGTGCTTTAATGGTACTTGGAAATAAATACTTCTTTTATAAGTTAGTGTCATTGTGAGGAACAAGAAATGTGTTTCTGTTTCTTTCTCTGTATTATGTTTGGTTAAGTTTTTATATATTTTTTCAAGTTGTGGTTCGCTAAAGGTAGGTACCTCATTCAGACCTACCTTGTGAACTATAGCGGCATACAATGTAAAGATAAGTAGAATGTCTGTGGCCAGCACAATGATCGACTGCCTTGACTAACCCAGCTTGTACCAATTATGTTAATTATCAATTAGAGTTGGGTGAACTCAAGAATGTATTAAGAATCCAGAAGTTCATAATCACAGTTTTCACTGGGATTCAAACTAAAGACTTATTAGTTTGGAGGCCAAGCATTTTACAACTCGTCCCCCACTGCTTCATATTTTATTGCTATTTTTTAATCTTCTGTGCTGGAAGATCAAAAAGGTTATTCACTTTTTTTTTTAAAGTTATTCTTGTACTCCATAATATTTTAGTTGAACTCATTATTAAATGTGAGGATTGTTTTCTTTTCAGATGGGTGGATCCAAAAATGAAATTCTCAATGTGGACAACAATAACATAAACAAGGACGCAGAACTTTTTCTAAAGAATTCTTCAGTTATTTGGTCAACTCTTGAAGGGACCAGTGCCAATAGTCAGTTTTCATTATTGTTTACTTTTATGCTGAAACCAAACAGTTTTACTTAAAAATAGATTTATTTCTTTATGTTTCCTGATCTTTTCAATCTTCAGGTGTATCTACTAAAGATCTGATAGACAAATTTAAAGACAAGCTTAACTTTTGCCAGTTGAATTTAAAAAAAGACAAAGAAATCAACAAAGCTTGCAAAGAAGAACTCATGAAATTGATAGAAAAGCTACAAATGGAACTTGAAGTATCTCAGAAGAGCCTTGAAGAAATGAGATCTCAAGACCAAACTGTACAAGAACGTTATCAGAGCTTGGAGAAGGAAATAGAAAAACTTCAGCAGGAGCTGAAAACAAAATCTAGTGACCTTGAAGCACGAAATGTAGCTCTCAGAACAGTAGGTCTACGTTTTTTTATTTGTTCTAAAAATGTATTTCTTTAATTGAAATTTAATAGTTATTACACTTGTTATCTTTTTTGTTTTAAATGTGCTGTTCTAAACATTTTTGATTATTATATCTGCATAACAAAAATAGTGAATATTAGTGGCTCCCAAACAATATGGAGTGTAAATTAGTTTCTGTAGGCCTACCCATCCTACAAAATTTTCAATGCATTGGGGTCTTGGCTTTTAAATTTTATAAAATAAATTGTGACAATAGAAACTTTCAGTATTTTAAAGTTTGAATGCTAAATAACTAATTAATTAACTTAACAATGAATTATCATTACATTTATTTTAGCATTGTTCAGTTGTTAAAATCATTCTTTTTTATTTGTTTCATTCAGTTGGCTGTCGAAAACAAAAAATTGAGGGAGCTGAAGATTAAGAACGAGAAACAGATTCGACTCATGACAGAGAAGTTGAAGGTGCTGGAATATGTAAATAAGACAAGAAATGAAATGTTTGAACAGAAACTCAAACAGTTGCTGAAAACAAACTGCAAGACTCAAGCTAAAGTACATTCAAAGCAAGTGCAGACAGATGATACTTTAGAAAGGTAGTTATTTTTAACTGATTCTTTGTATACAATGAACAACAAGCTAGATAAATCTTGCATGATTGTTGTTCCTATTTGTTTTATAATAGCACAAGAAATAGTATGAAAATGTACTGGCTGTGTGGGGACAAAATAGTTTTTTTTAGGACCAAATATATTATTGTTTATAATGTAATAGAAACAGTAGTATGTGATGACCACATAACACATTAGTTGGGCTGAGACTAAACTCTGATGTTGACCAATCTCTAAGTACCAAACAGAGCTGGATGATCAAAGTCTAATTCATAATATTCATTCTTCCATGGCTAGAAAGGAAAAATAAATTGTAAAATTATGTGTTTGTTTTTTTTAGGTTTGCTTACTATAGTATTTTTTTTTTGTCATCTACAAATAAATCAGACAATTTTGATAATTCTTTTATGGGCATTGGTAGACAAAAATAAATGTTCTAAAATGATTAGATACAAACATATATATAAAATAATAAGAAGATTACAAAGAGAGTTTGTGTGATACACAAACTCAGAGGCGGCCCCCGTCGAAGTCGGATCCCTGTCAGATCCGCCTATTCGCAAGATGTTTCGGATGTTCCTTCTAAGTCCCTGGCTCAATTCCTGTATGCTCCCATCCTTAAACTATCGCAATATTTCTGAAAGAACAGTAAAGGTTAAATCATATTTTCAAAAGCCTTTAGTGTTTTTTTCTAACCGTGACGGACAGACCAACCAACAGATAAAACGCACAAAAATATGCTTGTTTCATTCAAATGGGGGCACTAAGCAATATTTTTTTTTAAAAATCATTTTTTTTTTAAAATTTAAGAAATTAGTATAGAATCAAGTCATTTCCGGGCTTTACGCTAGTACACGAAAGCCGCTGCTAAAAGTTCATTTTAAAAATGTGCGTGATATCCAAATATACAGCGCATTTCTTATAGTAACATTTCCTCCCTTACATTTACGTAATTGCTTTAGAATTGGTGTTTTGTTATTAAAAAATCGCTTGCATAATTAATTTTATAAATTAAACGGTTTGCTTTTAGAAAACTAAAAGTAGCCATTGTAACTTAACTTTTCAAGCCGCATTTAATGGTGAAAAAATATTTTTCGTATCTCTTCTAGTTTTGGCGCTCTGAGTCTGACAGACGGACAGACAGACAGAAATTCATTTTTAAAAATGTGCGAGATATCTACATGCCAAGGGCATTTTTTCTAGTAACATTTCCTCCCTTAGATTTACGTAATTGCTTCACAATTGGTGTTTTATTATTAAAAAAATCGCTTGCATAATAATTTTTATAAATTAAACGGTTTGCTTTTAGAAAACTAAAAGTAGCCGTTGCACCTAAACTTTTCAAGCCGCATTTAATGGTGAAAAAATATTTTTCGTATCTCTTCTAGTTTTGGCGCCCTGAGTGTGACAGACGGACACTTTGCACAAACCTAATAGCGGCTTTTTCCCCTTACGGGGGCCGCTAATAATGACATATTCACTGTAATAGCTACTTCATCTAGTTGTAGATCTAACTTTAACCATAATACTAACACTAAATCTTACTATTAAACCTTTCACAAATGATATGCTATGATATTAGGAACTTTAGACACCGGATATTTAGGCACCTGATATTTAGGCACCTTAGGCTATGGGCTATCGGTTACGTTATAAAAAATAGCAACTATAACAATTCTAACTAAAGAAAAGCTGACAAAATGGAAAAAAATGACAATCATGAGAATGTGTGGAAAAATAATGACTCCTGATTAAGAGTCAATATAGCCCTCACAGGATTCAGGGGACGGGAGGTAGAGATGATTCTCCGCTCATTGCTTCCCTCCATCACCAACCCCTAAGGTTGACTGGTGAGTTTTTTTTTAATTGATGATTATGCACTAATAAGGATAAAATGTACGTTAACATTTCAAATTTGTTTTGAAAATTAAGGTCGCTAATTAAAGAGTGCCTAATTATCCGGTGCCTAATTATCTGCCTTGTCAAAAAGTGCCTAATTATCCGGTGCCTAAATTTCCGGGTGCCTAATTATCCTGGTGCCTAAATATCCGGTGCCTAAATATCCAGACACCGCTATGATATGATATATAATATGGTATATGATACACTTCTTTTAACCTTAACTCTAAGCCTCAAATTAGAACCACACATCTTGTAAAACATTTATATCTATATATATATATATATATATTTTTTTTTTTTTACTTTTTTACTTAAATTTTCTCTCCATTAATCAGATCCATCAATGATGCATCCAAATATCAAATGGTATTGACAATACAAGACCTCCTGAAAAAAATGATTAAAAAGTCTGAGGATGTTATCAAATTGGAGTCCCTTTTGAAAAAGAAAAGTTTAATTGTGGAGAATATAGTTCTTGACTTTGTTCACAAATCCAACATTGACAGAAAAAGAAACAATTGTGATGAGCATCAAGCAAAAGCCAATTACAAGGTACTATATTTTTTTAATTGACTTGGTTGTTACGTAGGCTCTCTTTTATTTTTAACATACTGAGTGGTGATGATAGAAATACAAATGCAAATGGAGAAATACAAATGCAAATGGAGAAATACAAATGCAAATGGAGAAATACAAATGCAAATGGAGAAATACAAATGCAAATGGATACTCTTAGATGAATAAAAAATCAACATGACATAGTGCACAAATATTTCCCAATTCCTTTTGATCCTTTTTCAAACTTGTGTTGACATTGCTACCTCTCATATCTTATAAAATACAATTCACTTCTTTTAGCCATTAAATTACTGGTCCCAATCCTTAGATTTTTATCATCCAATTTGATTCTGTCAAAGACTTTGAATCTCATTTTTCATATTATCTACTGGTTTTATTTTTAGTTGGGTATGACTTAGGTCTCAATACCAAGGTTGCTTCCCTTAGAAAGAAAAAAAAAACTGATTGAAGAATATAAAAGGAAAAGAATGGCCTTTCACACATCTACCAATGCTTGTCTTCTGAAATACATATTCATATAGAACAGTAAATTAACACTTTGAATTAACACTTTAAATATATTACATTATTGAAAAATAATATGTGGTAATCATTAAATTGGCAAGGGCCTATTTGTTATTTTTATAATAAATAAAATCAACTAATAATTGGATTTACTCTTAATATAAAAAAAATAACCTAGAATAGCTGCTTTTATATATCTTTGAAATGTCATTTTTAGATTATAATCTCATCTTGGTTCTTTACTGTATCTTTCCTCACTTAGTAATAGGCCTATACCCAATTAAACTATTTATTATCAATTGAATAGTACATTTCTTTTTTTTTTGGAGGGACTGGTTTTGTAATGTAATCAGAAGAACAATCCAAAGGCATCTAAAGAAAGGTGAAATTCAAATAATTAATTACTTAAAAGAAAACACAAAATGAAGCTTTATTTTTATCTATAATAAATAGCACATCTGTCCATGAATTCAAATAATTAATTACTTAAAAGAAAACACAAAATGAAGCTTTATTTTTATCTATAATAAATAGCACATCTGTCCACTCATTCCACATTCTTGTTTTTTTTATGCTGTACCTGTGAAAAAATTGAGAGAATAATAATTTATCATTATAGTTTTTAATTTTAAAAAATATTAACTCAAAATATATGATATTTCTATGTTGTTGTTTTTTTGTGTGTGCATAATTTTAAAGTGGATAAAGAATTAAAATAATTTTGTTTCTTTTTAAGACTACTTTGTCTTCACCTTCCAAACATCGACAAGATACAGAAAGCAGTAGTGAAGATGACTCCACGCTAGAGGAATTGTCTGAGACTTCTCAAGAGCCAGAAGAAATGACCAAAAAAGTGAACTCACTCATAAAGTTTCAGTTTGATCCCAAAAATCCCAAAAGTAAACTGGATAAAGCTCAAAACTATGAATTCCAGCAACAGAGCAATAATAGTTACAACAAATGCATGGAAACAGATAGGCTTCATAGTGGTAAAAGACTGGATTATAGACAGCATCCCCGAGAAGAAAAACACAGTAAATTATCACAAGCTGATTTAGGATCCTGTACAAATCTTTCATTTGAAATGTCAATGCAGAAAAATATGACCAGAAAATATCCATGTCAAATGCAAAACGAGTCATACAGAAAAGACTCAGGCAAAAAATTAAATACACAATCTCAAGTAAGAGAAGAGTTGCACTGTGAGCCAAAGAAAAAAAACATAAAACCAAATATTTCATTACTGCATGAGTCTGACAGTTCAACTTATGCTGGAAATAGGAATACAAGGAAGTCTTCTAAGCTGGTGTTACAGGAAGTAACAACTTCATCAGAGAATGACCAGTCTGACACGACTGAAGATTTCGATGAAAGCAGTGAATTGGAGTGTGACACATCACATATAAGGCTTAGCACTGAAATGAAAAACTTCTTGAAGCAACAGAATCTGGAGCTAGACAGGTGATGATTCAACTTCTAATTATTTTAAACTTATTGCTCACATTGGCTGGAGGTGTGGTGGCCAAGTGGTAAAGTGCTTGGCTTCCAAATCTGAGCTCCTGGGATCAAACCCTGGTATTTATATAACTTTACTTACTTAGACTTGGGTCCTCCCGCGCCGTTCGGCGCATTGGGCGGCAAGCTGTCTCCATAAAGATCTGTCATTGGCAATGTCTGAAGCCTCCTCCCATCTGGTGTCCACTGTTCTGAGGTCCTCCATGAAGGTATGACGCCAAGTTATACGAGGACGTCCCTGTTTGCGTTTTCCTCGTATTGGCCTCCATGTCATCGCAATTCTTGGTATGCGTAGTTCATTTTGTTGTAGAACATGTCCCGCAAACCTCATGCGACGTTCTGTCACAACCTCACTGAGTGTTCGACTCCCAGTTCGGCATAGGATTTCCTTGTTTGAGACCCGATCTGTGTAACTGACTCTCATAATCAGAAAATATTTATATAAGACTGGGATTTTTTATTGTGGGCTCTTTGGGCACCTCTGAGTCCACCCAGCTCTTATGGGTACCTGACATTAGTTGGAGGAAAAAAAAGGCGGTTGGTGGTTGTGCTGGCCACATGACACTCTCATTAGCCATAGGCAACAGAAACAGATGACCTTTACATCATCTGCCCTATAGACCACAAAGTCTGAAAGGGGGACTTTACATCATCTGCCCTATAGACCACAAAGTCTGAAAGGGGAACTTTACTTTTTTTTACAAGTGTTGGCTGAAAGGTAATTCTCTAGGTTTGAAACCAAACAGAAATTAGCCAGACATTTTTTAATTAAGGATTTTAACAAATTCTTCTCTTTTTCTCATTCTTATATGACATAACATTTGCTGGGAAATGTTAAGTCAGAAAGTTGAAGTCCAGGTCAGATGATGCCTTTTAAAACATTTTTTTGAAAACTGTCTGTATGATAGTTTTAAATTTTAAAAAATCTATTTACTTTTTTATAAAAATTGAAGCCAACTGCAAACGCAATACATAATGAAATGCCACCATATATTTTCACAAACAAACTTTGTTATGTTGATGAGATAAGAGATAAGAACCTTTGTTCTAAATTTCATTGTACTGTTTAGTTAAAAACCTCTTGTTTTATTTTTTTATTTTATTTCAATATATTTTCAGATCTCAACAAAACAATTCATCAAATATATTCAAAAATGCAGAATTTTATGTCATACTGAAAGGTCAAAGGAAAAAATCAAGTTGAAACCTCATTTCATATCAATCTCAGATTTTGGTATTGATATTTGATATAACCTTTACAATAAATTCATTTACTTCATAGAACTTTGTAAATCTTTGAACTTCAAATTTTATTTTAAAAAGTAACTTAACTATGTGCTCCCAAATCACTTAGGCTGATTAATTTTTTACAAAGCTTATATCAACTCACTCTGTTTGTCTGGTAAAAAAAGTTTACACACATGATTTCTCCCACAACCAAACTCAGATCATGCTGAAATTTTGAACACATATTTTCTTTTACCTGACAACACAAGAATCTATTTTTGTTTTAAATGATTACAAAACTATTAGTTAATTAACTATTGATAATAAATTATTTTGTTTGGTATGTAATTGACTGAAGTTGTAATTTAAGCTGAATTAGTCCCCTTTATAAGTCGTCGAACACAAGCCTAAAAAAATAGGAAGAGACAATAGAAGCAATATATAACTATACAATCTTCCATATTCATAAGCTCTCCACTAGCAGAGTGGTTACCGTGTTGACTTGAGATACCTGAGAAGGCTTGAGCCATGAGTTTGAATTCAGGTCTTTCGTTCTTTTTTCTATTTATAGATGCTTTTTTATTGTTAGTCTAGATCAGTGATGCCCAAACTACGGCCCGCGGGCCAGATCCGGCCCGCGAAGTTGTTCCATCCGGCCCGCCGAAACAACAGCACAAAAAAGGAGAAAATGCCCTCTTCAAAAAGGTTGATAAAGCTATTTTACTATCGTTATGGCCCTAACGTTTTCTCTGATGGATTGGTATCATGACCATTCTGTTTATGAAATGGGGCTACATGTCCATGACCTATAACATTCTGTTTACAAATGGTACTAATTAATCTAACAAGACAAGTGAACGGGATATTTACTATTTTTGTGGAGCATGATAATAAGCCAATATATTTGATTTGTAAAGAAAGTGTGGCTAGTTAACAAAAACAACAAATATGGTAGCATTCTTGATTAGAGCCGCGAATAAAATATTGTTAACCTTTGCCTAGAGATTGAAGGATTGAAGATTTGCCAAAAGAGAAAACGAGTCAGTGGTTAAACTAGATATAATGTTGCTCACATCTGAAGTAGAGAAATGAAGCCATTCTTCAGAAGGGTAGAAAAGAAGATAAACTTTAAATATCTCACTAATTAATATAAGAACTGGATCCACGGGTTTCTGATAAAATAGTTTTAGTTCCATTTCATTACGTTTTTCTTATACTTTTCGGTCATGTGGCCCGCGACACAAGTGTCGGAAATTAAAATGGCCCGCAGGTCTAGTTAGGCTGAGCATCACTGGTCTAGATACGGTAGATTACAAATTTAATTGCATGAACCCCCTTCGCGACATGGTTGCTTATTTTACGCCACTGATTCTTACCACAAAAATAAAGTTTCGGCGAATTTAAGGATAAGAAAGCAATTTTTTACACGCCGTGCATTGGGCGGCAACAGTCTCCACAAAGATTTGTCACTGGCCATGTCTAAAGCCCCTTGCCACCTTGTGTCCACTGCTCTGAGGAGTACTGCCAATACGAGCACAAACAGGGCCGTCCTTGTATAACTTCGCGTCACACTTTCACGGAGGACCTCAGAGGAAAGCTATTACCAACAAATAAATCATGCTATAAGCATGAAAGTAGAGCTATATAAAATCTATAATTCAATTTAATTTCAAAAGACTTCAAAGTTATTGTATGGTTAGTAAGTTATACATTACTGACCTTCCTTCATCAATATTTTATTTCGCATTGCTATACTTTAATTCCAAAAGAAACGGGTAGACTTCAAAATAGCTTTTGACCGGGTTTGGCATGATGGCAAACAGATTATACACAGCTCATAGAGGCAAATGAATGATTTTGCAATAAATAAATAGCATTGTTTAGGAATGCTACTTTGTAATTATAGAATTCATTTCTCTTCATTTTCTTCTTCTTCTTCTTCGTTCTCATTGTTATGTTGAAGGGTTCAGATCACTACACCAATACATGAGATGAACTGCGCAGTGGTTTCCAAATCAGGGAGCTCTCCATATAGTTTTCTTTCTATTGGGGTGTTTTGGGGCCAGTGTCTTATACGGGCCTCTTGGTATAGAGCGCAGTGTTGGAGGACGTGGTCGGCATTCTCTGATGACACTCCACATGGGCAGATGTCACTGGTTTCAATTTTTAGCTTCCGGTACATGTGTTGACGCATTCTGTTGTGTCCGGTCCTAAGTCGAAAGATTAGACGTTGATCCTGTCGGGATAGCTTATAGTAAGCATAATCTTTCTTGTGATTTGGATGTGAGCTCGTCCATTTCTCATTTATTTTATTTACAATTAATTTCTTCATTTCGTCTGGGTAGAGTGCAGAGTTTATTTGTGAGTTAGTTCTCCCACTCTTGGCGAGTGTGTCAGCCTTCTCATTTCCTTCTAGTTTTGAATAACAGTTTTGTTGATGTTGAGTTTTGTAAGTGCTGTTCTGAGGTTTTTAATATAAGAGAAATCAGAGATTTGCAAGCTTTGGAGTGTTGTTTTCGCAACGGTTAGTAAGACAATCTGACTGTGTGGGGAACTTGGGTGATTTGCTAGCATGGTAGCAGCTAGTGTTAGTGCTTCCCTTTCTGCTCTGTGGATGCCAGAGAGCTCTCCAGTTGCAATAAATTTTTCTAGTTTTTCTCCATCTGGCCATTCCATGAGAATTCCAGTTCCTCCATTTGTGGTGGCTTTATGTGATGATCCATCGGTGTAAACTATGATCCACTGATTGCTAGGATAATTGGTTGAAGAAAACAGTTCACTATTTCCTTGAGCTCTGTTGGTCTGAAGTCAGATTTTCTTTCCCAGCTGACCGGGAAAAGTAGAGGAATTTGGTTACGCGAACTGTCTACAGCACCCTCTACGACGAAAGTCAGGGGACATATGTTTGTTTATAAAATGGTTTACATGTTTCGGATGTTCCTTCAGAGTTGAAAATAGTTTATTTCCTAGTTCAAACCTCCCTCAGAACGACGGGGGGTGGGAGCGGGCAGGGTCTGAACACGAGACCATCAATAAATCAAAATGATTTACACCACTCTTTCATATTTCCAACAGGATTGCAAGTCTGGGACATATTTTTTTTTTATTTTGTCTTTTGAAGCAACACAAACCATTAGTTGCTCGATGTCTAGCAGCTGTAACTATAATTATAACAAGATTACAAAGAGAGTTTGTGTGATACACAAACTCAGAGGCGGCCCCCGTCGGAGTCGGATCCCTGTCAGATCCGCTTTGATCTCTCAACGGACGGACAGACAGACAGACAGACAGACGGACAGACAGGCCACACAAAACTAATATACATCTTCCGTGCTTTGATCTCTCAACGTTAGCCTTGTAAAGCCGATGTTCAAGGCAACTGCCACACTTGTTTTATGAGTTGATTTTTTTTTTTTTTTTTTTTTAGGAAACCTCAGCTTTTTAGCTTTGGACATCAGTTGTCGAGCTGTTTACATCCTAGGGATCCTTGGGCTTTTGCCTCTTTTCTTTGCCTCTTTTTTGGGCTCTGCCTCTTTTTCGGGCTGTTGGCCTCTTTTTGGGCTTTCATTTTTTTTTTTTTTTTTTTTTTTTTTATTTTTTATTTTTTTTTTTAAAAACAAATTTCTATTTCTATAAGTAAGCTTACATTATTTGGTACTGTTAATAACAATATAAATACATATATTTAAATGGAAAACATGTCAATAGAATGAATGCATATAAGTAACAAGTAATAAGCAACAGATGTACAAGAAACAGTTTAAAGATCTTTTCACCAGTGATAACAATATGTTTGTAGATTATACTACTTGAATAAAGGGATGAATATCACGAACATACTTTCTCATACTTTTGGTATGTTTGTAGATTGGTGTCATTTAAAATTTTTGGCTCTCCCTTTTTGACAATTTTTCATTGTCTCCCTTGAGACCAGGGACACTACTCCCTCCTCACCAAGGTGACAATTCCGTCTGTTAGAGTCAGAATTTGGGGAGTTCTGCTTCATTTTTGAAAAGTCTTCATTCTGACGTTAGTGTTGTGGGGTGGTAATATTTCAGTTCTTAGTTTCGTGATATATAACTGTGGTGTACGTGTTTTGCTTATAATGTTTGACAGTATGATATGTAACAAAATTTCTTTCTAAGTTTCGTTAAATGTAGATATAGGAAATATGTAACATAGATAGGTTAAGGATACAATGCAATAGCATAAACAAACATGGTTCTAGAGTCAGTGAAATGTTGGAAAATTTTCTAAACATTCACTTAGTATGATACTATAAAAATAATAATAATATTGTGATTCATTGTTTTTATGGAATAGATGATATGTCCAAATTGTCTGGCGATTGTTTTATTCTTGTAATCACCCTTGGGATGGATCCTAGTTCTCCAAGCGTTGTCCTTGTACGTACGTTAGTTCAAAAGTAAAAGAGTTCTTTTCTCTTAGATCACGTGTACAAAGGAACGTAACCAGGGAAAAAACAAATTAGTCTTGTAGAGGTGTTACTTCTCGTCAAGAAAAAAACAGTTCTTGGGTAATTTTCCGTTAAAAGGGTCCTTACACGTTTACGTGCTCACATAAACATTAATTAATATATTACTTAATAACAAATTAAATGTCACGGTGAAGTAAAAAAAAAAAAAAAAAAAAGTGAACAGAGCTGGGGTTTAGTAGGTTTATGAAGTACATTAATTTAAACACTTTTAAAAACTGATATTATCTATTCTATGTTCAATTGTTTTCCTAAATATTAAGTCTAACTTATTGGGATGTACAGATATATTATCATGAACAACTTTAGTTATACTGCGCCAAACTAGACTTCTGTATTCTGAAACTATTATTAAATTAAATATATGAGTCTTTTTACATTTTATAGGTAACTTGTTAAGAACAATAGCTAAGTTAAGATTAACATTACATTTACAATTTGCATTCAAAAGGTCTCTCATAGTACTTCTGACATTCTCGAACATTTTACATTGTAAGAACAAATGATTTTCATTGTCCCCATTCTCTGCATGACATAAGGCACATGTGTGTACATTTCTCTTCTTAAATTTAATTGGGGTCATATTGTAAGTTAGCCTGTAGGCCACCTCCTTCGCTTTGGGTGTTATGTTTTTGTTGTGTAAGTGCGTGAATGTGTCTGTATATGTGTTGACTGTTATTCCTAGTTCTCTCCCCCACTTTATTCTGATTTTTAAATTTTCTTTGAGTTTGTTTCTAATTGCTGTGTAGATGTCTTTGGATGTGTGGTGTATTAAATGTTCATTGTTTTGTAAATGTCTAGCTAGTGATCTGTAGAAAGGGTGAGTGTGTGTGCCGAAAAAATGGGGGTAGTTGTTTTGGATGGGAAGAATTTTGTTTAGCCTCAGGCCGAAATAGTACAAAGTTAAGGGGAATTTTTCGGGGGACCTAACTACTTTTCCTAAATATTTTAACCTTTGTACTTTTATTTTTGTATTTATGTCTTGTAGGCTAATCCCCCCGTCTTTTTTGTCTTGAATTAGTGTGTTGTGTTTTATGTTTGTGATTGTATTTCTGAAAATGTATTTCCTAATTATTTTGTTTATTTTGTCTATGAAGTTGGGAGGTGGCTCTACAGCGTTGGTCAGGTAAAGGACTTTGGGTGTAATTAAGCTGTTGGTTAAAATGGCTCTGCCAAAAATGGTGGATGATGTGTGTCGAAATAATTGTAAAATGTTTTTTGTCTTGTCAATAATAGCGTCCCATTGTTTCGTCACGTAGTGTGTCGGCTCTCTGGTCCACACGATGCCGCATATTTTTATTTCTGTCTCTATTCTAAACCCGTGAGTTTTGTTTGGGGGGACCTCCCACCTCCCCAGGGACATGATGGAAGATTTGGAAAAATTAATTTTGGACCCGCTCGCCTTCCCAAATAGTGTAAATTTCTCTATCATCTTTTTAACATCTTTTTCTGAGGTGGGAAACAGGGTGGTATCATCTGCATATGCTTTGATTTTAACTAAGGGGGTGGGGCCCGGGATTTTAATGCCTACTATTTCTGAGTCTAATCTTATACTTTCTAACAGGGGTTCCAGGCAGAGGGTGTATAGGAAGGGGGATAGGGGACACCCTTGCCTGACTGATCTTCTTATGGGGATCCTATCACTAAATTTTTGGTTTATGATCAATTGGCTTGCGGCATCTGTGTAGACTAATTTGATGTATTTCGTTAGTGTCTCGTCTATGTTAGTTTTGTCAAGTACTTTAAAAAGGTAGTCGTGGTCAATTCTGTCAAATGCTTTCTCTTGATCAACGGACATGAGGGCTGCCTTTAAGTCCTTGTCCTTGCAGTAATAAATAATGTCTCTTAAAAAGTGGTTTAGTTCGTCAATATTCTTGTCAGGGTTACTGCAGTATTGGTCTTGTCCTATTAGGAGTGGGATTATGGGTTTTAGTCTTAGGAAAATCATTTTGGTCATAAGTTTGTAGTCTGTGTTTAATAGGGAAATTGGTCTGAAGTCGCTAGGTGAGGTGTTATTTTCGGGTTTTTTGGGTAGTAGAGTAATGTATGCGAGGTTAAAGTCTTTTGGTGTCTGTCCTTTCCCTAACATGTCTGTGTATAGTTTTATCAGTAACGGTCCTATTTGGGGGAAGAAGGCTTTGTAAAATTCGTATGTTAAACCGTCGGGACCTGGGGATTTGTCGTTTTGGGTCATGTCTAGGGCAGCCCTCAGTTCCGCTAGAGTGAAGGGTCTGTCTGCGGTTTCTTTGTCTGCGTCTACTATTGTTTTAACATTGTTTAAGAAAAAATTCTGTGCGTCTGCTGCTGTCGGTTCTTTCTTGTATATTTCTCTAAAAAATTTGCAAAATATATCATTTATCCGTTTGTGGTCTTGTGTTTCTTCTCCGTCAGTGTCTTTTATTGTTGTAATTGTCCTGTCTTTCTGTACATTCTGTTCTGCCGATAAATATAGTTTGTTTGGTGATTCCGATAAACTTGGGTACTTGCATCTGATTTCTGCCCCTTTATATTTATACTTATATATGTCTTCTAACTGTCCTTGTAGTTCTATTTTGTCAATGTCGTTCGTTGTTGTTTGTAGTCTGTCTCTAAGTCTTGTCTCTTCGTCTTTTAATTTTTTACTTTTAATCTTTGCTAAAACTATCACTTGTTGTTTAATGGACTCTTTAAGTACCGGCCACATTTGTATAATTTCCCCTTCGTTTCCCTCTTCTCCTATGCAATTCTGGATCGTGTCTGCGATAGATTTTTGGATTTGCGGTTCTTCAAGCAGACTTTTGTTAAATTTCCAAAAATTTCGTTGTTTTTTAACCTCCTTATTCTCTCCCCCTATTTTAACTAATACTCCTTTGTGGTCTGTGTAAGTCAATGTCTCGTCCAGGTGTTTTATTTCGTTAATTTGAATGTCATTCGGTGTGTAAAAACGGTCTAGTCTAGTCTCCACTGGGTGTGTGCTATGTTTCATTGTAGTATCCTTCCCCTTTGGGTACACTCCCCTGTAAGCGTCCCCTATTCGATGTTGAACTTTTATCTCTTTGAGATAGTCGTTAGTTTGAGTTTGGGTTTGAGGGGGTGGACCCTGCGTGTTCGTGTGTTTCCTGTCTAATTGTGTTTCTATGTAGTTGAAGTCCCCACCTAATATTATTTTTTCCCCTATGTGTTTGCTGTGTAGCTCTTCGCTCAGAGTTTCAAAAAACAAAGGCCTTTCTGCACTCTGAGCTGGAGCGTAAATGTTCACTAGAGTGTATGCGTGTTTTTGTGATTCTACCTTAACTATGACTACCCTACCGTTATTTTCTGTGTGTGTGTATGTAACCTTGAATCTGTTAGATGTCTGTAAAATAGCTGCCCCTCTTTTATTCTGCCCTAAACTAAAGTACCCACCCGCAAAACCCATGTCTGATGTGATTTTCATTGCCTGGTATCGTGTGTGCGTGTTTGTCTCTTGAACATATATGAAGTCTGTTTTATAGGTGTTGGCTAAGTGTACTAAATATTTGTGTTTGTTCTTTAAGCTTCTGATATTTAGAGAGAGAATTGTGATGTCTGCCATGTCTGCGTGTGGGTGGGTTGTTGTGTGTGCGTGTTAACATTCTATCGTATTTTATGAGTGCGTGTTTGTGTGTGTCTGTGTGTGGTCCACTATTTTGATTTTCTTTTTGTGTTTATGAACTGGAGTGTGTGCCAGGGTCATCCCCCTCATCTATGATCAATTGGCCTGGGGAATCGGGAAACTCCACTTCCCTCTCTCCCTCCTCTCTCATTTCGCCCTCCTCCTCCACCTCTGCCTCACCGCACTGGCCGTCAGACAGTGAAGAGGAGGAGGACGATAGGGTCCTCTTTCTGTTTACTTGGGTCGGAGTGTCAGGCTCCGACCTTACTTTTTCTTCTGGTTTAAGTCTTTTGTGGGAGTTTGACCCTCCCGCGCTCCCTCCTCTTTCTACCTTTTTGGGGGAGGGGGCTTGTTCCTTATCCTTACCAGTTTCTCCCTGCCCATCTGAGGCCTTCCTCCTCCTCTCCACTACCCTAAATCCCTCCTCTTCCCCCGACCCACCCTCCTGGGTACTCCTTGTACTCCCTCCTTTTAGGGCCGTAGCGTATGATGTTCTGGGGGGTTCTGGGATCTTTACCCCTTCTTTTTTATTACCCCTAGGGGTGGTTCTGGTTGGGCACTGGTTTGACCAATGGTCTTCCTTCTGGCAGTGCCAGCACTGTTGTCTCCTCCCCGGGGTTGTAATGAGTACTTTATATGTTCTCGGGTCATCCTCGTACCTGAGCTGTATGTAATGGGGCAGCTCAGCTCCCTTCCTCGGTTTGATCCAGCTGACCCACTTGTCTGTCCCATCTATTTTGTGGGCCTCTGCTTTGGAGCCATCCTCCGCCATACTATTGACAATTTCTTCCATTTTGGATTTAGAGATGCGGGGGGACACCCAGTGGAGGGTGATTTTGATCTTTTCTTCTTCCAGGGTGGTCACCTCCACCCTGAAAGTGTCTTCCTTTCCGAAGGTTCGGCCCAGTATCTTTCCCCTCACCGCGGGTGAGGAGACGCCGAGAAACCACAAATACGGGTTCTCGAACCGGTACAGGGGACCCACCTCCTCCGGCCTGAGCCCCAAGGCGGCAACGATGGTCGCCATCGAGGCTCTGACTGCCCCCTGTCCGGATAGTTTGAGAAGAAGGGTCCCCGGAGGATGGACGAGGCCTCCCTCCAGATCCTTTTTCTCAATCGTGAATGTCTTAATAGACATGTTAGTAAACAACAAAGTTAAGAAATTAAAAAAAGGTAAACAGAAAATGAATAAAAATAGTGTGCTCCTTGCACAGAAAAACACAGAACAACACTTAATATCCAAATCGAATCAAAACACGATGAAGAGTAACGAAATCTAAAAGCTCCAACGATGAAAAGCAACACCTCTTTTATGAGTTGATTACTTTACGAGTATATACTGGTATGTTACTCGTATGTTGGAACAAAAAAAATGTGAAAACATGTGCAGTATATTAGATTATTAATTGTCTTAAAGTAGGTTTCATTTATATTGCATACTAATTAGGTTTTTTCTCTTTAAATACTGTTTGCATAAAATATTTTTAAAAATTAGATTTTGAGCTTTTAGAAAAAAAAAAGTAGCCGTTGCATCAGAACTTTGAATGCTCTATATTATCGTGATGTCAGATTTTCATTTTCTCTTCTACTTTCTGAGCACTAAACGGGACGGACGGACGGACAGACAGACAGACAGACAGACGGACAGACAGGCCACACAAAACCAATAGCGTCTTTTCCCCTTTCGGGGGCCGCTAACAAACCGCTAAATATAATTTACACAGCAACCCCAAAGCTTAGTGTAAAACAATTCACACACCAGTGCCAGATTTTTCAAAGTTGAGGCCCTATAAAAAATTTTTTGTTTAAGTCTCCTACCCTCTTCAAGCTTAAATATAAATGCTCTAAAAGATATTAATTAATAAATATTAATACATATAGAGCGTGCAAAGACAAAAAAATGAGTAATTATAAATTTAGTTTCATTTCCCTTTTTTCCCTTCATATTTATTTCTTTTTTAAATGCGGAGGCCTTCATGGGCGAGTCATTGTACAGCCGCACAGTCGTAAATCCGGCTTTCTCACACACACATATATACAAAGAGTTACGTAAAAAGAATCAAATTATCTGCCTTGTCTCTCAGCAGCATCGATGCACGACGGTCACTGTGGCATATGACGACCAGGTATTGATCTTATTTATATTAAGACTTACTGCAGCAGAGTTACAGTCAAGATGCAGCCAGTCAGGGATCAGAGAGATCAATAAATATCAATAGTTTGTCTATGATTGAATAGCCAGGTAATAGTAAAAAAAAAAGGTTCTTGTTCCCTCGCGACAACGCGCACACACTCTTGGAACTTAGACTGAAATCGTTTTGTATATGGTGAGGAGCCGGACGTATCTAACAGCGTTTCTCAACCTGTGGGGCACAACCCCATCCCCTGCTGCAAGGCGGTCATTTTTTTTTTTAAATGGATACACAAATCTGTTGTATTCGCATTGTCGTTATAGATGCATATTCAAAACTGGATGAAGGAAAAGTATCACTATTACCGAATTTTTAAAAATTAATTAGGCTACTAATTTATTGAATTAGTAAAAAAAAAAAGAAACGTCTTATTATGACCATCATAACCGCTTTAAAAAAAAAGAATCTGCAAAAAGACTGCCAAAAAAGTCATTTTAATATGGCTCCACAAAAACTATTCCGCCCGTCTTTTTAACCTGAAAATGGTCAAATTTTCACCCAAGCGCCTCATCATCATTCAGTTGACACCTCCTTCGTGACTTAAGTAGGCCCAAAAAGTGTGGGTACAAAGGATGATCTTACGGTCAAACACATTACAGACGTCTTAGCACCTTACGGTCAAGCCAATTACAGATGTCTTAACATCTTACGGTCAAGCACATTACAGACGTCTTAGCATCTTACGGGCAAGCCAATTAC
>JADKLZ010000728.1:19049381-19073369 GCA_021533235.1 Biomphalaria straminea
TTTTTTTGCTACCATACTGAACCTGTTACCTACAGATTTCAGAGAAGTGGGATAGCCCAAACCAAAAGCATAATGTTAGTTTTTTTCCCCTGTCTTATGTCTACAGTAAAAATTCTTAGATAATTATGCTCAGAGAAATGAATTGATGAAAGCATTTGTGCTTTATAATTGTATTATTTGGAAGTTTAATCTGAAGCTACAAGGATAAGTTTTATCATTCCAAAAATTGTAAACAGTGCATATTTTCTTTTTAAATTAAATTGTTATCTCATGGTCAAAGTACAATGATTGGGGAGGATATCCTTGTTGGAGTTGTAGTATGCTTAACTGATTGTTAGGGGGCAGAAAGTAAAAATGCAGACCATCACTCTCTAGTGAAAAGATGTTAATTAAGTTTTTCTCTTTAAAAAATTTACTGTCCGACCAACCTGACTATCAAGTCCAAGTAATAACAACATAATGAAGAAGAGCGCTGACCACAAAGGTGCAATAGGCATCTGGGAAACAGCCTCAGGATATGCAATAAAAGCAAGACCTGGCCCTTTAAGAAGAAAATCATTGGACTAAATGTTAAGTCCTAACTTATAATCTAAAAAATATAATTTCTATTCATCTTAAATGTGATGAAAAAAAACACTATTGGATGGTTAGCTCTACCTGATTCAGCCACATCTTCAACAGAGACACCTTGTCTGTGAGCCATGAAGCCAAGGATAGAGAAAATGACAAAGCCAGCAAGAAGGCTAGTGAAGGTGTTGATTAAAGCAAACAGAAGACTGTCTCTAAACATCAAGAAAAAATGAATGTTGAAACATGGATTGTGTCAAACATATATGATGTGTACAATAAACATAGTTGACACACAAAAGTTACTGTGTTTTGTGGCTGTAATGCACCACTGAGTGATCACATTTTTATTTAGTTTGGCTTCTTCAATAGTTCCCCTTTCAGACCTTGTGGTCTATAGGGCAGATGATGTAAAGGTCATCTGATTCAGTGACCTATGGTTAACGAGGGTGTCATGTGGCCAGCACAACGACCAACCACCTTTACTTTTCCCCAACTAATGTCAGGTACCCATTAGAGCTGGGTGGACTCAAGGGCACCTGAAAACCCCGATATAAAAATCCCAGTCTTCACCAGGTTTTGAACTCCAGTACAGAAGCCAAGCGCTTTACCGCTCAGCCACGGCTTCTTCAATAGTATATTGAAATTTACTTTCTGGTTCCAAGATGAATGTTTAAATCTTGTATTCTTTACTTTACAGCTGCCAACTAGGCTATTGATGTCATCTTATGAGCTTTGTTTTCTTCTATTTGTTTTTATTAAAATAATAATAAGGCTCGTCTTCGAGTCCGAAGATTAGTGAGGAATGCAATATTTCCAGTGGATGCACATCCCCAGGTGTGACCTACATATTTTGATACATCCAGAGTATGAACTGTATTTAGTTTAAAGAATGGTATTGGTCTGCGTGAGCCAATTATCACTTTAAAGATACTCTGCGCAGGCTGTAGGCAATGCAGTAATTAGTCTACATATGTTTTAGCTATATGCATGAAATAAACTGCTTGGTTATAAATAATTAATATATATGAATTTAGTCCATTCATCCTCTTCGTTAAATAATACCATTAGATCCTGTCTTATTCCTGTGAAAAATTTAGAATGAACACAAGTCTATCCCTCTGAATACTTAAATCACTTATGGTTATATTTTTTTTGATTAAAGAAAGGCAATTATCAATATTAAGACTTTATTAAAATAAATAATGTATCATCGTGTTGATATTATAGTTAGTTAACAATACTATAGCTATATCTAAAAATAAGTTGACCTATAAGACATTGACCTACCTTAGACAGTTGTGGTGAAACTTGTTGTAGCTGCCTAAAGCTGTGAGAGCTCCTAATGCAATGGAATAAGAGAAGAAAATCTGAGTTCCAGCATCCACCCAGACCTATTTACAGAGCAGTTAAATGCACTTTTTAATGAATAGTTTATGGAGTATCTTCTTAAATGGATTTTTAGATTTTGTGTCCTAAACACTGTATTGTTCAATAATTCTTATATTTTGGGCTGAAAGTGGAGGGATGTTAAATGCTTTACATAAGAGTTAATAACTATAGATAACAGTTTAAAAACAAACAAACATGATACCTGTGCATCTTTCAACCTCTCCCATTTGGGGTTGAGGTAAAAATCTAGACCGCTGGAAGACCCTTCTAGAGTGACACCTCTGACTAGTAGTATAAACATAAAGATGTAAGGGCTGGTTGCAGTCACATACATAATCTAATAACATAATAAAAATTCACATAATTATATAATAATCTATGGACAAGACGCATAACAAACATTCAAATACTTAATATAATAATCTAATGACAAATGCAAACAATAAAAATTTTGCCACAAGATGTTAAAAGATTTTCTTTATATCTCTGAAGACATTCAAATCTACTGGTTCTCTCCATTCGGTATTCATAAGTGGCACCTCATCTCAACTTTAATCATTCCTTCCCATCTATCAGACATGGAGAGTGTTGATTTTGAAGTCTATACTTAATATAAATAGAATTACCCTTCCAGATGATTTGATCCCTTTACAAATACAAACGTAGACCACGATCCAAGCAAGCAGAAGACAAAGTGCAAGGTCCCATTTGACTGGTCCGGGATGATCTATTCCAGGTGACAGAGCCAGAACTTTGCGTCTGCCAAGAGATAACCATTAGATTCAATTGAAGCCTAGCATCTTAGAGCAGTGTTAAGTTTAACATGTAGATGTGATGTTAGCATTAGAGGAAATACATACACACAAAAAAATGTGAAGTTTAGTCTTTGGTAGACACTTTTCTTAACACAAAAATGATCTTATAATTTATTTCCACATAGAATTGAAGTCTAGCGTCTTCAAGCAGTATTAAATTTAAAATTTAGATGTGACTTTGACATTACAGTAAACACATACACACATTTTAGTTTTTGGTAGACACTCTTCTTAACACGAAAATGATCTTACAATTTATTTCTACATAGACAAGAAACATATGATAAAACTATACCTACTCCCAGAACTCTGTGACTGGATCGGAAACAAGATGCCCGATCAAACTGGCGTTAATGTTACTAACTTCGTTTTGTGATGCATTATGTTGAGGCCACGTTGTGTTTGAGAACAGATGATGGATTGGAGCGATCCCGCCGCTGGCGTTTATGCCCAAAGAAGAGACAATACCCGCATAGTTGGAGGTAGTGCAGTTTGGAGTGTTCCAGTCATTGTCACAGTGGGACCAGGGTAATGTGGACGTGAAAGACGCAAATAGGTAGTAGAAGGCCCAGGCGAGAATAATAATGTATTCACAGTTGAGAAGAAAGACTATGACTGCAGATGCGTAGCCTATACCTGTGGACGAGAAGGTAAATGCTTAGAAAAGAAATATACCAACAGAAAATCAAATCAAGCGTTATAGAAATGCGATTAGCTACTATAGTAACCATAATTAACAAATAGAAAAACAAAACCTAATAAAACACTAGACACAAAGATAGATGCACATTTCTTATTCTTATTATGTACGCAAATAAATGTTATTTTTATATTTTGAATATAGTATACGTATAGTATAGTTTAGTATAGTATCTGTGGGATATAGATGCATAGAGACGAATTTTCCCTTTGCAAACTTAGTATCAAACTGTTACTCCTAAATTGTAATCTTGGCCAAATAGGAGAGTGCCGATCAGGACGCAATAAGAGTAGATTTCAAGTATAAAATTTGGGAAGATGTGAAGTATTTAAGCTTATGAGTGCACCGCAACTTTGGCATCCAACGTGGCATTCAGGACTAGGCAACGTAGAAACACTCTTAAGTTTCACAATTTATTGGATTTCTTTTCCATGTGCACCTCTATCCCTCCATTCTTTATTTGTTCTTCATCAAAACCGAGGACATTATGCCAAATTATACTCACGTGAAATCATCAACCATAGAATAACATCATGTTACAATCACTTAGACTTTGATTGCACTTGGGATGTACGACATGTATTACGCACTTGTTTCATTTAGATGTACCTTTGAAAAGTGGCGCTATCTTCCATGGTCCGATGCCTCCTTCACTCATGTACTGACCGATGGCCACTTCTAGAAAAAACATTGGGATACCTCCAAGGAAGACAGCGATGAAATATGGAACTAAGAAAGCGCCTGTAAATACAATTTAAGAGAATACTTGATTTAAAAATACTTTAAAAAAAAACAATGCTTTTATTAAGTGTATCAATAAGTTTGGATCACTCATGTACTTAAATTTGTAATAAATCTAGACTAACAATAAAAAAACTTGCAATAAGAAATATTTTTTTTATGCTTTAAGCGTTGTCAATACGCCATGATTTTATCACTTCTCTGGACCAGTTGGAAAAAGGTATGAGGAGAAAGAACATTATCTGGGTGATCGCTTTTTTAATGTACGGTATATAAAAATGGGAACGACCTGAATTAATAACCGATAGTTAATTAACTTATTGGTTGTTTTTTTTTTTTTACCGAGTCTTGTGTTGTCAGATAAAAGAAATAATTGTGCAAAATTTCAGCTGGATACGAGGTTGGGTGTGAACGAAATGAGGTGTACAAACTTTTTACCGGTCAGACAGAGTTGATATATATAAGTTATGCAAATAGGAAGAGTTAAAAAGGTTAAAGCCTTCTCATGATCTCAAGCCAATGCGGTAACCGCTCTGCTAGCAAAGGGTTTATGAACAAGGAAGATTGTAGAGTTATGTATTGTTTCTATTTCATGTTTGTGTTCACTCAGACCGCACGCTGGTGACTAATTCAGCTCATAACACCACTTAAGTAATATTTCTTTCCCTTGTTTAAGATACCAAACATTAATTACAAATCGTTAAGTAACTGATTGGATTTTTTAAATATTGATTCTTGTGTTGTCAGGTAGAAGAAATAATTATGCAAAATTTCAGATTCATCCGAGATAAGGTGTCGGAAAAAAAAACTATAATTACCCAATTTATTAAAAACCTAGTGTACACCAACAATAACATTGAAAACAAATTTCGCTTTTTCTTCTATAAAAATTATTGTTAAATAGTCCTCTACGAGGCCCCTACCAATCGGAGGCCCTAGGCTGCTATTTTGCCTATGTCTAAGGCCGGCCCTACCCAGGAGCAGAACTACCCCTCTACACACATACACCTTTTTTCAACCTTTTTTTATGTTTCAAATTGCATCATGCCGTGAAATTCTCAATATTCATTCCCATCAGACATCAAGCATGTAGGCCTACATTATGGGCTGACAGACATGTACAAAATATAGGTAGCCAATCTCTTATCTATCTTTTATAAATTGCAGACTTGTCTTAAAAAAAATGAAGATGAATATTTCCCATACGTAGCTAAGATTTAATTATTAGGTCAATTTTTTTTAGGTTAGACGTCATTAGAGTATTCGTTCATCATAGTATTAGGCCTATACATTTTAACGCTACACGATTTTTTTAAACAGCTTAAGTTCCGTTCGGTTATAAAATCTAGGTTATAGTTTGGAACAAATTTTGAACTCGTGTTCATAGCATACCACGTATTTCTGTTTGAGTTAAAAGGATTTGTATTAACTTTCCTTAACAATGCTGTACACCATTTGGTGGTTCATGAATAAAGTAATGTTGGTCTAGGTCTAAAAAATGTTAGATGGATACAAAGTTTTGAGCTACTTGGTGACGAACCTTAATGTTAAAAACAAACAAACAATTCGGCACAGATTTTTTTTTTAAATAAGGAGTTTTCACCTACACATCTGAGATGGCAATCAAACCCATCTTTTAAAGTTCGGGTTCGTTTCGGTTTGGTCAGGCTTAAGTTCGGGTTCGTTTCGGTTTGGTCAGGTTTAAGTTCGGGTTCATTTCGGTTTGGTCAGGTTTAAGTTCGGGTTCGTTTCGGTTTGGTCAGGTTTAAGTTAGGGTTCGTTTCGCTTTGGTCAGGTTTAAGTTAGGATTAGATTCGGTTCGATGACGATTATAGTTCGGGTTCGCTTCAAGGTTATGAAATTAGGTAATAACAAAAACTATGTGCATTCAATAATGTTAAATTTAATTTATTAGCTAAAACAGTGACGCCGAATCCTACTCAGAAACGGGCCATGCATGCTCCTCCTAATAGTTATCTTTGCTGTAATTTTAAAATTGCTTATCGTAACGAGAATAAGTACCAAGAGCGACATCAGATATGTCGGCGGCAATAGAAAACATTTCAACCTTTGCCGTTCTATCCATTAATTTTAAATTAAAGATTTCTATTTCTCATGGGAAAAAGGGTGGCGGCTTCAACTGCATTTTTCTTTTCATAATACATTTCTTCCATCAGTGGTAGAAACCCTTTTTTACCGCATTCGCAGTCGAAAAAAGGTTTTGTTTCAGTACTTTAAATGTGAGCAACCTTGCAGCGAGCTCTTATCGCCGGCTCATTTTCTCGTCCCTTCTTGGTAAATATTTTCGTCAGTCTTCTAATTTCTAGAGCATGGGTGGCCAACCCTTTACTTAAATGCGCTAATTTTATTCACTTCTAATTCTGATGCGCTACCTAAAATTTTAGAACTCTCGCTCCCTTAAAGAAGGCCGTTTGCGCAGATTGGTCGTTAAAAAATATATGCGTGTATACTAGAGGAGTTGAATTAGAAATAACAAAACCAAATAAACTGGTCTCCATAATATGCTGGAAGTACAAAAGTGTTCCACAAACAGCGTGTATAATGCAATGTCATCTCAGAAAAGAATGACTTTTCCTGGTAGCTTCTACATTCGGAATTGATACCAAAATAGGACAACCCTAATTGACGAAGAAAAGATGCTTCTACATTCGGAATTGATACCAAAATAGGACAACCCTAATTGACGAAGAAAAGATGCTTCTACATTCGGAATTGATACCAAAATAGGACAACCCTAATTGACGAAGAAAAGATGCACATACAAGATGTCAAGGACACGGCCAGCTTAAGAAGGCAGATGAATGTTCCGATCATTAAAAAATAACTGTCAAATTATGTCGCTGAAAACAATGTTGTTGTTTTTTCTAATTAGAAGATTGCAAAAGCTTGATTCACTTCGGTTAAGGCAAGAACGGTTCGTTCGGTTCGGTTCGTATCGATCAGTTTTAAAGTTCGGGTTCGGTTAGGTCGTAATTGAGATTCGAGTTCGGTTTCCCATCTCTACTACAGATTTACACCAAGGCTCATTGGTTATCTAGACAAAAAATGATTTCAAGGATGAGGTCCTCGACGTTTCTATTCATAGCCCGTATGTATGGTAAGCAAAGCAAGCGAACAGGAAGGTGCCTATATGTTCCGCATGTGCACTCGTTTGTTTTCAAGTACAAGTAATCAGTAAATTATTTTCGCTGGTACAACAGAAAACACAAATTATCAATAAATAATAAGCTTGTCTTCGAATCCGAAGATTAGTGAGGAATACAGTGTTTCCCGTGGCTGTGCAGTCCCAGCTGTGACCTACATATTTTGCCACATCCAGGGCAATAAAAATGAATATATATATATATATATATATATTGGCTCAACCGAATGTTCCTTTAAAGGTCTGCTATTAATATTAGATAATTTTTAAAATATTGTAACTTTATAAAAATAAATAAAACGACATATTATTATTAGAATGTAAAAAGTAGCCGTTGCAAGCTCCAAAATATCATGAAATTGGAGTTTCCATAACATAATGGGACCTAAATGGAACAGACCAACGGTCGGACAGACCAAAAATATTGCTGTTAATTTAAATAATAGTAACAACAAAAGATACCGGCGTTGTGACCATTCCCGACGTCTGTTGAGGCCACAATTTAATGAATTTGTTTAAGAAATTACTATGGACTATCCATTACAACTTCAGATTTAGTTTCTTAATTAAAGACATAAATAAGAAAAAACAATAATTACCGCCTCCATTTTTGTAGCAAAGAAAGGGGAACCTCCATACGTTCCCGAGTCCTACAGAGAATCCAATACACGCCATCAGAAAATCCAACTTTTTGGCCCATTGTTCCCTTCTCCGTAGTTTTGGTTTCATTTTTTCTACCGGCTCCGAGGCATTCATTGCCAGGTTGTGGAGCCTTCGTGAAGAGTCTATGAAACTTGACTACTTGATTTTGAAGCCTATTTTACATTCCAGGTATGTTCGCCTTACATGACGATCCTTCATCTTTTAGAATAGGTTAACAGGTTAATTAGCAACGCCTTGAGGGAGGGGGGTAGTAGACAACAAGCACACGCATAGAAAATTGAAGCAGAACTGAAAAAAAAAAAAAAACATAATCTGAAAAAAAAAAATTAATGAACAATGATAAGTGAAATACAAGGAGGCAGTGAATGACTTGTTATACTATATATATATATATATATATATATATATATATATATGTATGTATGTATGTATGTATGTATATAGATGTTGATCTATGATTAACATGATTAATGAGCTAGGAATAATCAATAAACAATGAGAGACTTCAGGCAATGATAAGTGTTGATATGTGATGTAATGTCTCATAAGAGTTTGTTCCCTTAGTCACTTAGTACATTAGGCATTCTATAAGCACTAAGAATGCAGAATTGACATGTTCAACTGTGTGTGTGTATGGGGGGGGGGGTCTAAGGATGCATGCTTAAGTGTGTGTGTGTGTGTGGATCTAAGGATGCAGAATTGGCATGTTCAAGTGTAACATATAAGATAAGATAAGATAAGAAGTGTGTTTGTTGGGGGGTCTAAAATTTAAATGCTCAAAAGTGGGGGGGGGGGGGGGTTTAGGATGCAGAAATTTACAGGCTAAATATATTCATTTGGCCAGGCTTACAAAGGCAGTAGCGCTGATGTCCGCAAATAAAAAAAAAAGCTTCGAGTAGAAACTGAATCCAATATATTGTGTGTTCCTATTGTCTTCTAGTATAAATACGAATAAGTCAATGCAAAAAGGTTAAAGATTAATTCGAATTGCGGCAATGAAGTAGCTTTCATCACTGACACATATTCGTTTATAGTAGGCCACAAAGACGGTGGCTGAATTGTCTTACTGAAGCTGACCGTCAAGCTTGAGACATTACAATTAGTTCAACAACAACAACAAAAAAAACAGACTTAGTCACAGTGACATGGCAAAATATTTTGTATAATGAGAAGCTGAATGCCCAGTCATCAACTTAATACACCCACATTAAAGTTTAGAACTTTATTACGTCAAACACTTGGAACTTGGAACTAATCATCAACAGCACACACATTAAAGTCAAGAGCTTTATTACGCAGAACACTTGGTACCTAACTTTTTTTTTTTTCGGCTTTGAGAAAATTTAAAATTCAAAAGTATGTGTCAATGGACGCATTAACGCTCAAAATAAAACATAAAAAAAAATGCCTTGTCCAATGGAATCAATCCTTTAAGGCTTAATTATGAAGTGTGAAGAAAAGTTTTTGATTGGCCGGGAGCGTAGTTTTTATCACTGAAGACTGAGATACGAATGAAATTGGTTTGGATACTACTTAAAGAAATTATGAGTGAAATTGGCATAGAACAGTCTCTCTGAACAGAACTGACATAGAATAGAACTGACATTGAATAGACTTACTTAGACTTATGCTTTTACATAATAGTAGTCTTTTGCAAACATATATAGAAGCTTATACAAATATAGCAAGAGCATGTTGATACAAACACAGCACTCATTCAGACGTAATCGATGTATACAATTCATACTACGCCAATATAAATATAGCAGGCCTAAACAAACAGTATTACGAACTATTCCAAACTAAAATGCGATAAGTGATTTGAGCTGATGTAGAGAAAAATATTTAATTTTGAAAGTATATCACCCTCAAATAAAAACCCCAAATCTGAATAGAGACTTAAATGACTCAGGGAAACTACCTAACTTGCAGGAAGAATTGTAACTTTGACTGGATCGATGCAGACAGGGCCGGTCCTAGCTATTGTGGGGCCCTATGCGAAACTGAATGCGCGGGGCCTAGTCTGTGTGGTAATAAGGATAATAAGTGAAAAATTAAGATTTTGTATAAGAAAAAAAATTCGCCTCTAAATTTTATTCATAATTAACTAAGTTAAAAATTGCGATCTGTACTTTACGAACCCTGTAACCAATAGCATTTTAATATACCAATGACTATAAAAGTAAATAGAGTATTGGAACTTCCGATTAAGTTAAAAATTCACCCGTATATTACATTCATAGACATAAATAAATATAGTCTGGAAAAAGGAAGTAACTTTATGTAACTTGAAAACATTTATATCTATTGTATTCGGATTTCCGAATTATGAAAAATTTAAAAATTCCATGATCTTTAGGCTTAGAAATTAAGCAAAACTCATAGACATAAATAAAGTCCACACAAACGCAATTCACAAATTTACACTTCATAAAACTCTCTTATTGGCTATGATTACATTTTATTACATAAAAGCTGACAATGCCTTTTTTTTTCTTTTATCGCGCGTAGGATTGGCGTTTTCTGCAATGAATGACACCCACAAATGACAATTTTGTCTATTTTTTCTGAGATTTTTCAGAGTTTTCAGTAGATTTTAATAAATTCAGAAGATTTCAAGGAATTTTTCGTATATATATTTTGCAATTTACTAATTACACCTTGAATTAGCGCGGGGCCTATGAAAGCGCTGGGCCCACTGCCACCGCATAGGTAGCAGTGGCCTAAGACCGGCCCTGGATGCAGAGGGAATTTCTTTCAGACCTTGTGGCCTAAAGGGCAGATGAAGTAAAGGGCATCTGTTTCTGTGGCCTACGGTTTACGAGGGTGTCCTTTTCCCCAACTAATGTCAGGTACTCATCAGAGCTGGGTGGACTCAGAAGCGCCCAAAGATCCCGAAATAAAAATCCTAGTCTTCACCAGGATTCGAACCCGGGATCCCCAGTTCGGAAGCCAAGCGCTCTACCGCCCAGACACCGCGCCTCCTAAATGCAGATTGGATTGCGTTAGAAAACTTTGGAGAAAGATGTCTGCCAGAAGAGATGCATTTCGTGTGACGGACTAATCAATGAAGTGCTAAAAGTGAGATGGATTTTGTTATCCAAATTTGACGATATGCTGGCATATTTATCTTATATATTACAGACGTTACTTTAAAAAGGAAGATAACAACGTCCTACGCATTTCATATGTCCATCCAGTCATGCAAACTCGGCTAAGTCGTTAGTTTTCCTGGCTGATTCAGGCAACCCATTCCATTCTCGAAAGGCACTAGGGAAGATGGAGCACTTGTATGAATTTGTTCTAGCGTATGGAGTACTGAGTGTGCCTCTTTCTTTGTGTCTGAGTATTTCATTAGGTTTTGTTTTTCTATTTCGAAATTATAGTTTAGTGTTTTATGCATTATTTATGGTTCGCAATTTAAGGGCTTATCCATCGACCTGTTTTATTTATTTTTGCTTATATACTTTTTATTGAAAAATTGTTTCATTGGAATCGGTATCAAACTGACTAAACGATTTTTGAGAACATTTGAGACTGTTGGGATGTTATTGGTAAGGTAAAGAAGTAAAGACGGTTTTTTTTCTTTTTGAGAGAGTCACTACATCAAAAGGTCGAATCTTTTATATAAGTTAAATCACATTCTTGTATGAGTTAAATCACGTTCTTATATGAGTTAAATCACGTTATTATATGAGTTAAATCACGTTCTTATATAAGTTAAATCATGTGATGCGTTTTTGCTTGTTAGTATGTAGCTTTTATTATTTTGATTTGTTTTAAAAATGAGGAACTGATCGAACACATTTCATAACATTTCTTCCAGAAGACTGCAAGATCTCTAGAAATTCAGGAAACTACTTGTAATAATAAAGCAATAACCTCGGCTATTCAGGAAGTAGAGATGCTGAAGCATAGAGAATCTCTGTTGATTATTGATAGCAATCGTAACGTAGAGAAGGGGAAGGTTTGGTTTCCATTTAAGCTGTGGGAGATTTCTATACTTTTTACTTTAGCCATCTTTACCCAATAAGAAGATAATAAAAATTTGTAAAAGGTTGAATAAATCCGCTATGCATAATTTTAGCAATGCATGATATTTTTTCAAATAGCGCTTATAACTCTTATTTAGTTAGTAACTTTGAAGTTTAGCGACCTTGACATTGTTTAGTTAATCGTGAAAATCTAAAATAAGTCACATGAAGTGCTTTTTTAGCGGCCCCCGAAAGGGGAAAAGACGCTATTAGTTTTGTGTGGCCTGTCTGTCCGTCTGTCTGTCTGTCTGTCTGTCTGTCTGTCTGTCTGTCTGTCCGTCCGTCCGTCCCGTTTAGTGCTCAGAAAGTAGAAGAGAAAATGAAAATCTGACATCACGATAATATAGAGCATTCAAAGTTCTGATGCAACGGCTACTTTTTTTTTTCTAAAAGCTCAAAATCTAATTTTTAAAAATATTTTATGCAAACAGTATTTAAAGAGAAAAAACCTAATTAGTATGCAATATAAATGAAACCTACTTTAAGACAATTAATAATCTAATATACTGCACAAGCTTTCACATTTTTTTTTGTTCCAACATACGAGTAACATACCAGTATTTACTCGTAAAGTAATCAACTCATAAAACAAGTGTGGCAGTTGCCTTGAACATCGGCTTTACAAGGCTAACGTTGAGAGATCAAAGCACGGAAGATGTATATTAGTTTTGTGTGGCCTGTCTGTCCGTCTGTCTGTCTGTCTGTCCGTCCGTTGAGAGATCAAAGCGGATCTGACAGGGATCCGACTCCGACGGGGGCCGCCTCTGAGTTTGTGTATCACACAAACTCTCTTTGTAATCTTGTTTTTTTTTTGAAAAGATGAAAGATAAAGAATATCTCAGTTTTCAGGTAAGTCGCTGGTGTTCTGATTTTGAAATATCCCGTACAGAAATGATGAACTGAACCTCATCGCTAGTGGGAAATAAAAATAGAAACTATTCAATAAAGTAGGTTCTTTCAATTTTAAAATTCTTTTACGGTGTACATATTCGGTGTCACTTTTGTGACTACTACACCATCGCACAGCCTCGTGACAACACTGCGCTCACAGCATCCCAGATCGAAAGTATTGATTTTGCAAGTCCTGAAGTGAGAAGGGGGGTGGAGCTTCATTCGACTAGGACAACTACTAAGTAAGACCGGTCTCTTGTTGTTGTTGTCAGGACAAGAATGAACTCAACAATGAATGTGCTTGCCCCATATCACTATTATAACAGTGCTAAGCATTGCAGGATTTTAGTTAGTGAAGCCTCTAAAGCATGAAGTTTTTTATGAGGTCCCTACCTGCTTGATTCAAAATTCAATAGAAATGCACTTAGAGTCTTAATAACATTATTAAATGTCCTGTTATGAAGAAAGGAATAGAATACGCGTACATTTAATGCCATTGGACTTATTTTCTTATATTTAATAAGTATATTTGTTTTTAAAAGGTATAGATAGTTTAATTGGAGGGTGGGTCCCTGAGTGGTCTGACAATCATGCACTGACTATCAATTAGTCTCTGGTTGCAACATCTTATTTCATAGACTATAAGAAAAGTGAAGGCTTTTCTCATTTAATATAAAGACATCTTTTTTAAAACCTAAATAAGGCGAATGGGGTCCTACATCTATGCTATAATTGTAAAGTCTTTTAATTTTGTCTCCAGGAATTCTTCCGAATAAATGTCTTTTATTCTCGATCCCCACTCAATCTGACATCTATCACTCCATTGAGTCGTCACTCTGTGGCATTGCAAAATGAGCTTTTTTTGTATAAGGTTCAAAAATAATATACTGTTGAAAGTAAAGGTATTTGACACTATTTAGTATCTGTAGTTTTTATTGGTGTTATTTATTCATAGACATCGTAGTCCTAAAGAATTAAGCAATGCAACTATGGCAGGGGTTCTCAACCTGTGGATCGCGACCCCCTTGGGGGTCGAATTGACCATATGGCAGGGGTCGAGTAAGACCATCGAAAATATGGATTATTATTGTCTACTCTTCTATTACTGTATGTGTGTGTTGAGGGGTGTCGCAGAAGGTGGATTGTAAAAATGGGTCGCCGTGCTTAAAAGGTTGAGAACCGCTAAACAATGGTAAAAAGGCATTCCACGAAAGTCGCCTCTAATCATAGCAAACAAAATTATAAAAAAATATTTAAAGAAAGAAACAAATAAAAAAAAAGCATATCTAAGGAGAAGAACCACAGAATCACTGCCATAATATATCCCCCAAAACTGCAAAGTTTAACTCCCTTTTTCTATTTCACACAAAATTAATTAAACGTTTTACCACTAATTGATTAACACATTGTTGTTGTTTTTTAAATTGACTGGTGCATTGTCATTGTCATCAACTATAATTAATTGTGAAAAATGTCTACTTCATTCGAGAATGGGAAGTGAAAGAAAAAAAAGCATGTAGGCTACATCAATCAGACAGAGTTAATATAAAAGCTTTGTAAAAAAATATTATTATAATATAAATCTCGGTCTGTGGTATGACAATATTTTACAGACGAAAAAGGGATCTAACAGTGAAATCTATGGATCTCAATGCGTGGTAATTGGTCAGGCGATCTAACAACACGCTAGCGCACAGTAGCACGTGTTTTACCAAACTAACAGTCAATACCAAAGGCACCTCTATTAAAGAAGCGGGTAATAAATATGCTAGAGTCGTAGAGAAGAGGAGAGGCAGGCTTCAAATATGCACACTGTTCTTCACTGTTAAAAAAAACTTGACAACACATCTCAAGCACACGCCATAGTGTATGATAGTTAACTGCACAAGCTTATACAACAGATAAAGAGGATCAACTTACATTGCCTGTAAACTACATCTTGTGTGTTGACTCTCTACCCTCTGCTAAATTCAATACGTGATTTGTGTATTCCTTCCCGTAACCTTTCACACGCCTTGACCTTTATTCATCCGGCAGTACAGTCTGACCTAACTCCCCCTGCTACGAGCTCAAGTACACACAGAGGGTTAGAAACTCTCTACAAACGAGATAAAAATAGATTTGCAAGAGGTCGACTAAGATTAACGAGATTTTCCATCACCCCCTCCAACACACACATACACTTTTGTTTCTTTTCTTTTTATTTTATTCGGACATTCCTAATAATTCGACCTGTATTTTAAGGGTAACAAAAACAAAAGAAAAAAAAAACTAGATCTATAACGGACTAGATCTATAACTTCATAAAACGAATTGTCGCTGTAAAGGAAAAAAAACTTATCATAGGGGGAAGAATTCTCTATTTACTTCTTCTTATTGAAATTTTTAAATATTAAATAAAGGTAATTAATTACCACTATTTTTTTAACTAATTTAACTGTTTATTATTATTATTATTGGTTGAGTTCTACTCTGTACAAAATTGGAACTCTCTACATTGGGCCAGAAGATGAAAAGTCGGACAGCTGGGCTGTAATTGATTAGTCATTCAACAACAACAACAAAAAAAAAGTGCGGGAGAAATAACATATACAATTATCCGAGGGGACGAAACCCCACATATCAGTGAATACTATGGGATTAATTTTCCTTGTTTATATTTTGTTAGGTAGAATAGATAATTGCGTAAAGTTTCAACTTGATCCGAGAATGGCTGTAGAAGAAATAATTTAACAGTGTAGATTGTAGAAAGTTTAACGTAGACGGTCACACAGAGTGAGTTAATATAAGCTTTGTAAAAGTAGGGTAATATGTGTTGTGGTCAATCATAATAGAAGAATCTTGGTTAGATATTAGTTACATATTAGTTACATATTAAGAGACGGTCAGATCCTGACCAGTTTTTTTTTTACCTACATGTATAGGTTCTTTCTGGTGTTTTTTTTTAACAGCTGCTACCCTATATCCAGTCGACTTATCTCCATACGTTTAAAGGCATCACCCTTCAATATCACCATCATTCAAGTATATGCTCCTACATCAACATATGACGATGAGGTAGTAGAAGAGTTTTATGAGCAATTACAGGAAATGGTCAATAAGGTCCCGAAAAAGGACATCCTTGTGGTACAAGGAGACTGGAATGCCAAAGTAGGAAGCGACTCCTACCAAACATGGAAAGGAACATGTGGAAGATACAGTAACCACACAACTAACGAACGAGGTCAGCGCTTACTAGAATTTGCGAAATACAACAACCTCGTACTGGCTAACACACTAGGATGCCACAAAAAATCGCGTATATCCACATGGCACAGACTCAGGGGCGGACTGGGAATCAAAATCGGCCCGGGCATTACCATATAAACCGGCCTACAAATGTCATATATTTTCGGTGGGGGGGGATTTTTACCCCACTCCTCAACTTATATATATATGTATGTGTGTGTGTGCGTGATTAATCTTCATTACATTCTGATCTTTCATTCTTTCAAACTTTTTTCCTACTCTTGAAAACTCTAGACCAATGGTGCACAAAATCCGGCTCGCGGGCCCAGTAAAGTGATGTTAAAAATTATATTAAATCGACTAAAACCGATAGCAGACAAAATCATAGCTAAAGAACAGGCGGATTTTAGACACGGTCGCAGCACAACAGAGCAAATCCTAAACCTCAGAATACTCTGTGAAAAATATCTACAAGAGAATCTTTTCCATGTCTTTATTGATTTCAAGAAAGCTTTCGATCGAGTATGGCACGGGGCACTCTGGGTGACAATGGAAAAATATAAGATAAATGCAAACAAAGTTATAGAGAACCTATACAAGGATGCCACCAGTGCGGTGTACTTCAATAACAATATTGGGGAATGGTTCAAAACCACAGCTGGAGTAAGACAAGGCTGCCTCCTTTCATCAACACTCTTTAATATCTTCCTTGAAAGAATAATGGAAGATGCTCTCGAAGGATTTGAAGGTACTGTAAGCATTGGAGGAAGAAAAGTTACAAACTTGCGCTTCGCAGATGACATTGGTGGCCTAGCAGGGACAGAAGACGAACTAGCCGACCTAGTGATGCGCATTGACAAGACTTCAGCAGCTTATGGCATGCAAATCAATGCAGAAAAAAACCAAATTATGACCAATAGCCAACAGGGCTTTACAAAGGCCATCAGTATTGGAGGTGAAAAGCTAACTAGCGTTAGCAGCTTTAAATACCTCGGAGCTATTGTCTCGGATGAGGGAACAAAGCCCGAACTAATGGTCCGAATATCACAGTCCACAGCAGCCCTTTCTAAGCTTAAGTTAATATGGAAAGACAAAGGCATAGCTCTCGGCACTAAAATCAGACTGATGCGCTCCCTGGTCATGGCCACATTTCTATATGCTCGTGAGTCTTGGACGCTGACTGCAGAGCTAGAGAGGAGGATCCTAGCAATGGAAATGAGATGCTACAGAAGGATCCTAGGCATCACATTTAAAGACCGCATCACAAATCAAGAGATTAGAGACAGGGTTACTGCAGCGATCGGACCCCATGATGACCTGCTAACTACTGTTAAGAAACGAAAGCTTATAATGTATGGCCATGTAACAAGATCTTCGGGACTCGCAAAGACCTTCCTCCAGGGAACAGTACCAGGAAAAAGAAGAAGAGGCAGACAGAGAAAGCGGTGGGAAGACAACATCAAAGAATGGCCAGGCCTACCATTGAATGAGATTTTAAACAGGGCAAAGGATAGAGAGGAATGGAGAAAGATGGCCTTCAAGTCTTGCTTGGTGCCCCATCGGTCCACCAGACTAAGGGATAGGTAACAGGTAACAGGTAACAGTTACATATTAGTTACATATTAAGAGACGGTCAGATCCTGACCAGTTTTTTTTTTTTTTACCTACATGTACAGGTTCTTTCTGGTGTTTTTTTTTTAACACCGTTGTATTGCGTAATAAGAATTGAGAACAACTAATATTTGCACTATTAGAAGGAATGGAAACTACCTGAAGCGATTTAGTAAGATCGTGAAATGTGTTTCTGCACCAGTGTTTGACTTGTTTAGAATTAAAATAACGGGAAGGGATATGGTCGAGTGAGTCTTCCGAGAGAGGACTTTTATGAATAGTTATTCATTTAGTATGTGAAAGAAATTCGAAAAAAAAAAAAAGAAGGCCGTCCTCTGTACATGGTCTTTAAATTTATTTTGTTGTTGTTTTAGGACTATATAGAAATCTTGTTTTTTGTTTAAATTAAATATTATTTTTAAAATTAAATAAATTATTATACTTCTAATTTAAATAAAAACTGCTCCGTAATATTTTTTTGTCTTTTCCTTTCTCCGTCTCTTTCTCTTTATGCGCTTTCTGTCTCTCGCTCTTAGCCTCTATCCTTCTCTTTCTTTGTCTCTCTTTATGTCTCTCTTTCTTTCTCTTATTTCCTACCGAAGTCTCTATTTTTCGCTGCTCTCTCTCTGTCTTACGTTCTCTTTATTTCTTTTTTTTTCGTATATCTTTCTCTTTTTCTCTCTTTCTCCCTTTCTCGTTCTCTTTCTCCCTTTCACTTTATATCTCTTTCTTTCTCTTTCTTCCTCTCTTTCTTCATAGTCAAAGACAATATAAAGTCCCCTATTTTTACAAAGCGTGTATTAACTCACTCTTTCTGCATGGAATCTTGCAGTGGCGTCACTAGGCAGGTGCGGGGGGTGCGGTCCGCACCGGGTGACACCCTATAGGGGGTGACTTTAAAGGCACTTTAAAAAAAAAAATAAAAAATTAAAAAATACCAACTTTAAAATGTGACAGAAGCAAAATCATAAAGCTTAGAAATTGTTGTATAAAATTATTCTAAATGGGAAAACATCAATAGCAAGATTTTCTTCTCTGATAAATAGTGGACATGTCCACAACGAGAAACTCGAGAGAAGACTGAAGAACATTTATCAGGCTTTTAAATTAGGAACATTTTGGGAGCAGGACTTAAGCTTCAAAAAATTGACATGGACGTCATTGCTATGATTAACGTATAGATGGGAAAACAGAGGAACATCTTGTATTATAGATTGCTTACTATCGCATTGTTTCTAGCAAAGAAAAAGTTGGTATATGGTGGCGAACTGAAGAAGACTTTTCATTAAGTAATGAACTTTTTTTTCTTGGGAATGTGGAAATGTTATCCAAAATATGAGCCAGTGCTGAAATAATAACTTATACGATCGCAAGTCAGCGATGAAAAAAAAAAGTTACTTTCCAAGCTTGTACCAAAAATATATATAAATGTTTAGGCAAACCACTTAAGGGATATACTTATCAGAGATGAGAGTCATTAAAGCTGCAATGTACTCTGGTATCTTGTATTACAGAACAACTAACATAGATCTCTGAAGTTGTAAGATATATTAACAGAAGCAATGGTAATGTTGAAATGACAGAAATTTAGGATATTCCTCTTAATGTGGGCCAAATCTGGTGTATCAGTTCTGATAATTTAAAACGACTAAAAAGAGATGGGCTTAAAGTATCGATATGACGAGCTCAGGGACATGGTAATGCAGCTACAATGTCAAGGATTCATGAAGAAATGTTATAAAATGGTTCAATTTAATAATTTAAACACCTAAAAATTAGCACGGGTCCAAAGAAAGTGCGGGACCCACTATGGTAGCATATGTTGTGGTGCCTAAGGTCTGCCCTGCATAATAGCGGCGTATGCTATGCCGCCGATCGACTAGTTCTGTAATAACTCCCGAAATCCAAACACATTTTTGTTTGTTTTTCTCGGTGTGTCTGTCTACTACAAATTTTCGGTAACTATGGCCACCGTCAGTCGCGAAGCGACTATGGATCATCTCATTTCCATGAGATGAATGCCTGGGCATAAGCTGTGGTCGGAACGATGTCGCCCACACATCAGTTCCCCCCTCTCCACGCAGCTGATGTATCCAAAGGAACGGCAGTGCCGATACAGTTTGGGGTCAGCAGCGTCGCAGGTTCTGCCAGAGTGTAGCACTGGGTGCTGCAAACTGCCTTAGGGTCGCCAGCTCCTGATTTTTCCTCAGGGTTGACTCCCGAAGCCTTTCCCTTGATTGGGTATAACTGCAAGGCAGCAGAGGTTTGAATTCAGAGTTTTCCTTCTCCTACGTGGTTTTCGGTATTTTCGGTAACATACAACTGAATACCCCATTTGCCTGCCAGCAGTCTCGCCTTTTTCAATTTTTTAAAATAATTTCATTAATGTGCCTGATGTTAAAAGGCCAGATATGCTAAGATGGACATACTGCAACATCATGGAAACTTTTTTCATGAAAAGAGGAATAATTGACAATTAAACGACAAATCAGAAACACATGAGAAGCAGGCACTGATTACACATGCAGTTTGTCATGTTTCACTTACAGCCATTATTTTAAAAACGCCAAGCAGTTAAAGATCTTCTCAAAGTTGTTACTTAAAGCGCGAATGATTTCGTATTTCTCAGTCAATTGTGTTTCACACAAAAGAGTTAAATTTAGCATCAACGCTCTCTCTTGGGGCTGTTATGGAAGAAAAAGATAATCTTCTGGATGACACTAACAGCATTCAGGAAATCAGGTCAATAATAATTGTTGCGTGCCTATTCGCGGTGTTGAATCCAACAAATACAGTAGGCAGGAGGTAAATTGTCACAACTCAAACACCAACGAAGGCCGAACAAGTAATATAGTAAGTTGACAATGATTCAACGATAAATCACGTTTAATACCCAAGAAGGGAACCGTCTTTGTCTTTCTGTAGCCTTAATCAAGATCCACGTCTTGTCTTTTTAAGTCGACTTAAAGCGTTCTTATTTTTAATCTAACTATTCGTCACTTCCGTCACTAAGTAAAACTTACCCCTTAATTATTCCCGAAATAAATCTATGCTCTAATCATGTCATAACATAATAAATGTCAGTATGTGGGTCTCGCAACGGACAATGTCTGCTTTAGGATATTTTTCACGAATCCTTGCCTGAAAACAGTTTTAAATGCTACCCATCACAGGGCAGCCATCATAGCTTTGGCCGAATATTTTGTCCATTTGAAAAATGTACATAATGTATTCGCTGATAATGAAGTTGGACACAGGCAATGCGTCTCTCTTAACAACAGTTACCAAAAACAATGAATTCTTATCGAGTACAATTACCATCAACAAATCCAACGCTCAAACACATCTCTTCGGTGCCAGAGATATCTGCATTTTATTAATGAAATATTAAGAAAATGCATTTATTTCGTGCTACTGCTGCTCGTATATTTCTTGCTGCTGCCAGTGCTCCGTCGATACAAATCAACGTTTTGACGTGTTAATCCTGCTATCCCTGACCTCAACTTCGCAAGACGTAAATACATTTACCAAGATAACCCAAAAAAACTTTCACATATATCAAATCAAAAGACAGCTGGCAAGATTTTTTACTCCAAGACAAAAAAAAAATTCTTTATCATTTTCTAGGTATTTACTAAATATAATGATAACTAATGATTATATGCAAATGAAAACAAATCGTTAAGACTAACGTGTTATAGAATATTGAATGGCAAGCGTACATGGTCGGACATTAACTACTGATTAGCCTGTCATAGTCTATTACAACAATAGCTTATACCATTAACTTTATTTTAATGGTTGCACTACTTGTTAAGTTGCTTCTTAGCAAAGTTAATTGATTGAAGGTGTAAAACGCTGGCTAAAATTTGGCTACCCAGAATTCAGAGGGGTGCACATGAATGGTTAACCATTAATATCACCGTGGTGTTAGTGGTTCTCCAGGTCTCTGCTCCATAAAGTAGCGTTAGCTTAACAATGGTATTAAAGAGCATGATCTTGGTGGTGGTGCTTATTTCCCTAGATTCCCAGGTGTTCTTCAGCTGATGGAATGCCTGCTCGAGCTTTACCATTGCGGGTTCTGACATATGAATCCGTTCCTCCATAGTGGTCCAGAATACTGCCGAGATAGGGGACGCTTTTCAGCTCTTCCAGCGCCTCACATTGGACTTTAATGGATGTGTTGTTGGATGCCTTTATCTTGGACACCTTGCTCTTCCCACAACGACGCCTCTCTTTTCCTGCGTCTGCTGTTGAGTGTGAGAAAAAAGATCCAAGTCATCTGCAAAGTCAAGGTCGTCTAGCTGTTTCCACAGTGTCCACTGTATACCGTTCCGCTTCTGATCTTTTGCTGTCTTCATGACCCAATCTATAAGAACTTTGAGTCTGCTGTATGTAAATTAAGTTTAAAGGCACACAGTTTTGACAATCATAAAATACAAAAAATTACCACCTTAGCTTTTGTACTTATGTACAAAGAAATATAAAAAATAAAAGCAAGGGAAAAAAAGAATTGAGTCAATAAAGTCAAGTAAAGCTTATATCAACTCACTCTGTATGGTAAAAAGTTTGCACACGTTCTTTTCTGTTTGATAGTTTGAACAAGGGAAAAGAACTCGTACTTGACAAATGTGTGGTATAAGTTGAATCAGTTCGCTTGCAAAATCCTTAACTTTTTTAAAAATGCATTTATAAAACGATCATCAAGAACCCCCTTTCTTCCCTCTCACTGATAATAACTGGTCCAGACAAGTGATAGGATCATAGCGAATTACGAATGCTAAAAGCAAAACAAAAAAAAATGGTAAGTATATTTCTATCGCACAGCCGAGTTATATGTCTAGCTGAATTGAAAACATAATTACATGACAGATCCAATTGATACAATTGCAATAAATATAAGCTTTTTTTTTATTTTATCTCTTTAAATACTCTTTTTATTTTAATTTAGACCACTAATTGGAACAATACTATTTTTGTTTTTATATCTGCATTTAAGAGAAAACTAAAAAAAAAAAAAAAAAGATTATTTGTAAAATAATCTAACCACCTCAGCTATTCCTTGGTCTGTTGAATCATTTGGGTACCACACACGGTCTGTCGACTTTCTCTATTCCTCTGTCTTTTTTGTCAAGGATAAATGAAATTTAGATCTTAATTGTTTTCTTGGAGGTTCAGCGAGTGCCGATTTAAATTATTCCGACAACAAATTCCAGCGGTGTATGATTTTGAAACCAATACGATGCCAATGCCCACACATTCTCGTCGTATGACCTCTAAACCATCCATTCAAAGCTTTTTTCTTTTTTTTTGTTTTTTTTTTGTTTTCGTTTTTCTTTTTTGTTTTTCTTTTTTTCCTCTTTTTTTTCTTCTTTTTTTTTTTTAGTTTTTTTCTTCTTTTTATTTTTTTTCTACTGTGGTTGATTTTGAAACCAATGCGATGCCAATTCCCATTCTCGTCGTATGACCTCAAAACCATCCACTCGAAGTTGTTTTTTTTTCTTTCTTGTGTTTTGATAGAAAATCTATTTTCATCTTTCTTTTTTTTTTTTTGCCTAGCATTTTTTCTTCTGGTCAATACGTCTTGTTCTGTCACACTATACATAAGTCTTCTTTGGGGGAGGGGGACAACAAAGATATGAACCCGGACCGATGGATACCTTGCTACGCCCCTGATTTGATAGGAGAGTACTACAACTGTACTCCAGTCTTCTAAGGAAGCACTACTTGTTCAGTTGCTACTTAGATTTTAGTTGATCTGATGTGCACAAAATTGGCTAGAATTTGGCTACTCAGAATCCAGGGGGGGGGGGGCAAGTGCACCCCTTTGCACCCCCTTGCGGGCGCCCATGGAGAGTCCAGGAGTCCAGCAACTTTATTTTTTTTTAAATCGCTATTGAAAAGACAGCATGGAGACCTTCTTGTAGATACCCCTCCACAACTGCTTCACAAAAGCATGCGCTAAACAAAAGAAAAATTAATAAAACTAGTCGACCGGCGGCCTAGCATACGCCGCTATTTTGCAGGGAAGGCCTAGGCACTGCAACATATGCGACCGCAGTGGGTCCCGCACTTTCTTTGGACCCGTGCTAATTTTAAGGTGTATAAATTATTAAATTGAACCATTTTATAACATATGTAAGCTGGTCAGGTGGCACTAAGGCTTATTTCAGCTTAACATTA
>JADKLZ010000728.1:19078369-19105733 GCA_021533235.1 Biomphalaria straminea
TAAAAATACATATATATATAAAATAGCTCTAGGGCCGCAAGCCCACACATATAACAGATTTCCCGCGGCTTCTTGATTTACCAGGAGCTCCTGGAAATATCTTGAAATGTAATTAAATATAGGCCTACGAAAAGTCTTGAAAATCTCCAGAAATTATTAAAATCGTTTGTAAAGTAAAAGTAAAGTAAAAAATATATATATATCCGGAAGAGAATTATGCTATTTTGCATAGACATAAATATAGACTGGCCAATAAGAGAGTTTTATGAAACAAAAATTTGTTCATTGCAATTGTTTGTATTTTATGTCTATAAATTGTGTTTAATCTCTAAGACTGAAGATCAAACAATTTTTAATTTTTTCATAATTTGGAAATCCGAATTCAATAGTAGATATACATGTTTTCAAGTTACATGAAGTTACTTCCTTTTTCCAGTCTATATTTATATATGTCTATGCTATTTTGTGAATGAAAATAGTGCGGATTTGGATACACCATTTTCCATTCACACCATGCTGCGCCAAGGGATCTTCCCATTTACTTGCTTGCTTGCTTGACTGACCTTTTGAAATTTGTCGACTTTGAGAATTAGGGTTTATATATATATATATAGATATTTCCAATCTCACATAATAATTCTCGCTCGTCTAGATCTATGTAAAACTAATGCATGACTTATTCAAAATTGTCCATACTATCGTACTCAATCCAATCAAAGTTTTTTTTATATAAATATTTGAAGTGTTGGAGACTCACTGCAGCCTTTTGTACCGCAAAGTTAACCAAAACATAATACAATATACCATATATAATATATCATCTTATTTCACACTAGAAATATATAAACATTAACTAAAGGTGGAAACTCTTTTTTTTAAATAATAAATTTACATTTTTTTACTGTAAGTAACATCAGTGAAAGCTTCTAATCATATTCAACGCTAAGAGCTTCGTAACTCAATATCATCATTTGAGAACCCTAATTGAATATTATATGTATGTCTCTATAGTAGTAGCTTGTGTGTGTGTGTGGGGGGGGAGGGATAAAATCATTTCACAATATTATTACATAGCCGAAAATCAATGACCATCCATTATTTCTTTCGTGTGATTATTTGACTATCTCGAGCATACTTCTGAAAACATAAGCCAATAAGTCAGTAGGTTAATAGATTGACAGAACAGAGAATGGCTAAAACTGTACCTAACAGACTTAGTGTTTTAAAGGAGGAGACGCCAGACAGAGAACTGTATATTTTTTATGATAGGCACTTTCATCGGACTTCTATCAGTATTAGCGAGCTGTGGGATCTATCTTCAAGGTGGACACATCTCTTTTTTTTTGTATTTTATTAGTTCTTGCCTGTACCATAGATTTATATAAATCTAAGTCTATTGTAGAACTGTGTGACAATATTATACATTTCACTTCAATGTATGGAGAAACATAAAAAACTTTATTGAAATTCTTTTTTAAAAAGGCATTACCTTCTTTATAGAACGATTATTTTCATCTTAAAATGTTATATATTCTTTTACAGTTTAATCTTGAAGTGGCCCATTAGACGTCAGCTCTAATGACTATATGGACGCTTTGTTCCTAATATTCTATTCTGTTCTCTTGTTCAGGCTCGCTCACATTCTTGTATCCAAGGGACTTCAACGCGGCGATGTTGTGGCCTGCAGTGTGCCTACAAGCCTCGAGCTGGCTGTGTGTTATCATGGTGTCATATTGGCTGGAGGAGTAGCTTTTGTGACGGAGGCCACTAAGGAAGCACCCCAACAGTTCACACACTTCATTAACACGTAAGAATAATTGCAAAGAATCTGTCACATGTCCTAACATATATTTATTTCAAATATAATAAAACTGTGTATTTGTAAGTAGTGCGCTGCGCATGAGATAACACAGTATCTTGTTAGCGGCCCCCGTAAGGGGAAAAAGCCGCTATTAGGTTTGTGCAAAATGTCCGTCTGTCCGTCTGTCCGTCTGTCCGTCTGTCCGTCTGTCACACTCAGGGCGCCGAAACTAGAAGAGATACGAAAAATATTTTTTCACCATTAAATGCGGCTTGAAAAGTTTAGGTGCAACGGCTACTTTTAGTTTTCTAAAAGCAAACCGTTTAATTTATAAAAAATATTTTGCAAGCGATTTTTTAATAATAAAACACCAATTGTGAAGCAATTACGTAAATCTAAGGGAGGAAATGTTACTATATGAAATGCTCTTGGCATGTAGATATCACGCACATTTTTTAAAATGACTTTCTGTCTGTCTGTCCGTCTGTCAGACTCAGAGCGCCAAAACTAGAAGAGATACGAAAAATATTATTTCACCATTAAATGCGGCTTGAAAAGTTTAGGTGTAACGGCTACTTTTAGTTTTCTAAAAGCAAACCGTTTAATTTATAAAATTAATTATGCAAGCGATTTTTTAATAACAAAACACCAATTCTAAAAAAATTACGTAAATGTAAGGGAGGAAATGTTACTATAAGAAATACATTAGACATGTAGATATCACGCATATTTTTAAAAATGAACTTTTAGCAGCGGCTTTCGTGTACTAGCGTAAAGACCGGAAATGACATGATTCTAAACTAATTTCTTATTTTTTAAAAAAAATCAGATTTTTACAAATAAAATTGTATAATGCCCCCATTAGAATGAAAGAAGCATATTTTTGTGCGTTTTGTCTGTTGGTTGGTCTGTCCGTCACGGTTAGAAAAAAACACTAAAGGCTTTTGAAAATATGATTTAACCTTTACTGTTCTTTCAGAAATATTGCGATAGTTTAAGGATGGGAGCATACAGAAATTGAGCCAGGGACTTAGAAGGAACATCCGAAACATCTTGCGAATAGGCGGATCTGACAGGGATCCGACTCCGACGGGGGCCGCCTCTGAGTTTGTGTATTACACAAACTCTCTTTGTAATCTTGTTTATTTTTATATTTATATATTGATGTCAATTTTAGAAATGCCTAGCGAACTATTCTATAACGAAAAGGTCTTGCTGCGAATAAATCCGTCGTCACCCGTTAGGCTATAGCTCCAGACTGTTCAACCATCCTAGGCGTATTATTTTGCTACAAAGCTTGTATCAACTGCCTCTGAACTTTTTACACGTTATTTCTCACACACAAAATCTCGGATCAAGCCAACATTGTGCACAAATACTTCTTGTAGCTGACGAGAATCAATAACGAAAAAACGGTTAATTAACTAATGGTAATCGATACTTTTGTTTGGTATCGAAAATCGGGAGCACGTTATCCTGCCTCAACGTGGCGCTCCCGTGGAAACGGCTCACAAGAGGAAGTGGCTAGGCGAAAGGGTAACAAATATATGATTCCCTTGGGAGTGCCCATGGGCGGACGAGAGTCTTGCCCCTTCACGGTGCGGATTTGTAAGAAAGCTCCCACAAACCAGTCACAAATCCATGCGCTGTTCCTCAAGGGACCGTCTCATCAATGGCGGATTCCGCACAGTTAGCTTGGTACAACGAAGGTAGATGGTGGAGGCCCCCGGTGCCACCGAGTGGTATTGGAAACAGCAATGCCCTATAAGCATTGACTCGGGTCGCTCCCAGACAGGCCTGTGGTCCGCAGGTTGTTTTTTTTTTTTTACTGTTTGTGTTTGTTCTCGGACGGATGCAGACAGGTTTTCTTTTTCAAACTTAGAGCTCGAAGAGCCTTCGGCTCAGCTCTTAGACTATTTACACGGTATCGAAAATGGGAAAGAAATTGTATAGCTGTCTGTGTGTAATAAGTTGAATTAGTCCCCTTTATACTTGGTGTAGAGCAGTGTTTCTCAACCTGTGTGCCGCGGCACACTAGTGTGCCGCCGAAGATTTGCAGATGTGCCGCGGGAATTTCCAGAACGCCACACGTGTAGCGTTACACAGGTCAGCCTAATATTAAATTTTTATTTTACGTCGCGATGACATCCCCTCTTGCAAAGATCAGTAATAGTAGTGGATCGCTCCATATTGATGGAAAGGGATGTTAGCTATTCAGTTTATGGAATTTCCCACTAAATATATATATATATATATATATATATATATATACTCTTAAGCGAGCAATTCTTGTATATATATATATTTCTTCTATTTCGAAAACGGCTCTAACGATTTTCTTTAAAATTTCAACGTATCTAAATGTTAGTGAGAAAAAAATTCTCAACTAATTGGCCACATCGGGAAAACTCGAGTTTGACCGTTATATCGGTTTGAAAAATGTCTCATTATGGAAAAATTTATTTTGGTTTGAAGGTTTTATGAATGACATGGAGAATTTATGAATGAAATTTTTTCCCACGATGTCAAAGGGAAAAAAAACTTGACACCGCTTACGTCACTAGGCTCACAGCAAGAGAAGGAAAAAAACTAAAGCAACAAGTTTAATCGATGAATGAATAGACACAACATTTTGCGCACCGTAATTGAAGGTTTAGTTAACTCTAATTAGCTCACCAAAAAAAAAAGACCGCCTTTGGCATGCGTTTGTCTGAGATTCTTCTCTCATACAGGATACTGCTCTGTCAAGAGTAACTGTCGGACTTAAAGAATTCCCTCTATACAAAGGCCAAGGATACATATTTGAGCCCAACAGAAAATTTGCTGCCGAGGGCAGACACAGACGCGAAAAGAAAATCTTAATCGACCACCGGAGGACAATGGTTATGCTTGCCCTGGATGTGGCAAAATATATCCACTGAACAAGATATCTAGCTAGCGGTCAACGAGTTTGCTATTCTGCAGCCACTTTTGATTTAACTATAAACCTCAGTAAAAAAAAACAACTTTAGGTTACCGTTAGGATGTGGTAAAGAAAGGCCCAGGAGATATCTGAATGGAGGGATGTGTAAAAGCAGGCCATTTCCTTTCATAGGCTGTAGCACGAGTAGCAGTATTATATAACCTTTCTTAGTATAAATTATTTAACCGAGCAAGGCTCGGCCACCTGATATTCTATACTATTAAGCGAGCAATTATTGTATATATATATATTTCTTCTATTTCGAAAACGGCTCTAACGATTTTCTTTAAAATTTCAACGTATCTGCATATTATTGAGAAAAAAATTTTCAGCTCATTGGGCACATCGGGAAAACTCGAGTTCGACCGTTATTTCGATATGAAAATGTCTCAATCTTAGAATAATTTATGAATGAAATGGAAAATTTATGAATGAAAGTTTTCCGTGACGTAAACGGGAAAAACTCTGCTTACGTCACTAGGCTTACCCTAGAACACTAAAATATTTCTTTGCAAACATTTAGAGATATGAATGAAGGTATGTGTAAAACTAAAAGCAGACCATTAATTTTGGTTAGAATAATTTATGAATGAAAGTTTTCCATGACGTAAACGGAAAAAACGCTGCTTACGTCACTAGGCTTACCCTAGAACACTAAAATATTTCTTTCCAAACAAGAACGCGTTTAGAGATACGAATGAAGGGATGTGTAAAACTAAAAGCAGACCACGGGCTGTAGCACCACTGGGATGGATGGATGGCAAAAGCCGGCATGAACTTCTTATTGTCCGACAGTCAGGCTGGGCAGGACATTTAATTAACCGAGCAAGGCTCGGCCACCTGATATTATATATATATATATATTATAATGACTCAAATGTAGGCCACCTTAGCAGATGCACACCAGTTTATGAATTGACAAAGATAATAATTAGCGATCTGTGTCATGTACATTGATTAGGTGTATGGTAATAATAACAAGTTATCACTAAACATTATTTATATTTTATATCCATGGAGAAATACGTTATTAAGAATGAAACTGCGAAAGCGTTAAATGAAAAGCAAGGAACCAAACGAAGGTACATCGGATATGGTTTCATAACTTCGGGACCTGAAGATTCTCCATTGCCAATCTGTCTGATCTGCAATGCAACTCTATCAAATGAGGCGCTTGTTCCAAGCAAATTGAAGAGACACTTGGAAACAAATCATCCAGCTGTAAAAGCCCAACCGAAGGAATACTTCGAAAACATCAGGGCTCAACAAAATAAACAAGCTAGGAAACTTACAAATTACCTAAAGCTGCAAGAAAAGGGATTGATTGCAAGTTATAAGGTTGCTCAGTTATTAGCAAAACGCAAGAAAGCACACACAGAGGCTGAATCTGTCATTGTACCAGCTTTAGCAATAGTTGTTGAAACAATCCTAGGACCTGATGCCGCCGAAAAAGTTAAACAAGTTCCTTTGTCAAATGATACTATCTCACGCAGAATAAAAGACTTATCGTCAGATTTACAAGATCAAATCTGCGAACACTTCAACGTGACTGACGATGAACTGTCTCTTCTGTGGTCTCTTCAAGTTGATGAATCCACTGATGTTAGCGGCAAAGCCCAGCTGCTAGCTTTTATTCGGTTCATAAAGGATGAAAAATGTGTCAACGAATTCTTATTTTGCAAGGACTTAGCAACTACGACCAAAGGCGAAGATATCTTCAATGTGGTGAACGAAAACATTTTGTTCTTCAAACTACAGTGGAAAAACTGTGTCAGCGTTTGCACCGATGGCTGTCCTTCCATGCAGGGAAACAGAAAAGGATTCGTCACTCTTGTTCGTCAAGAAAATCCAAATGTATTAGTTGTTCACTGCATGATCCACAGAGAAGCTCTTGCCTTCAAATCTTTGCCAAAAGGTTTGATGTCTGTTCTGGATCAAGTGATTGAAGTTGTAAACTTCATCAAATCTCGACCGCTTGCGTCCCGACTTTTCTCTCAGCTCTGTGCAGCAATGGATTCAGACTACAAATGCCTCCTGTATCATACCAACGTTCGTTGGCTCTCCAGCTTTAATACTTAAAGCGTGTCGTCCAACTCAAGGCTGAGCTGATTTCATTCTTGGAGGCTGAAAAAAAAAGACTTTGGATTTTCTATTCATGACGAAATCTGGTGGGTTAAGGTCACATTTCTCTCTGATTTATTTGACAAATTAAATTCATTGAACTTAGTCTTCAGGGCCATCGGAAACAATCATCAATGCATCCTCAAAACTAAAGTCATTTGGTGAAAAATTGTCTTTGTGGCAAAGTAAGATCTCGAAAGGAGTCTTCGACTGCTTTCCCTCTTACAAAGATTGTGCTTCAAACAAAGAAATTACCCCCGAAATTCTTGACACTTTGACACACCTGCAGTCAGCATTGCAGCATTACTTTCCGAAAATTGGAAGTAATGAATATGGATAGATCAGCTATCCATTTGGAAACTATGAAGCTACAAATCTTACAACTGAAGAAGAAGAGCAGCTCATTGATTAAAAAAACGATGTAGTTCTTAAGTCAAGTTTTGCCGAGAAAAGCCTGGATAATTTTTGGATTTCAATCAACAAAATATATCCAGCAATCAGTTTAAATGCAATCAAAATAATTCTTGCATTTTCATCTTCATGGTTTTGTGAATTTGGATTTTCAGCACTGACTGAAATCAAGTCTAAGAAAAGAGAGAGACTTCTTTCAATAGATGATGAAATGCGAGTTTGTTTGTTTACTTTGGAGCCTCGGATAGATCTCATTTGCTCTCAAAAACAGGCAAAACCTTCACATTAAAAGTAATGATTAAAAACTGGTAAATCTTTTTTTTCTTTTTATTTTAAAACAACTGTTGCTCTTCGTGGTGTGCCGCGAAATTTTTGTTGTTTTTTTACTGTGCCGGCAGACAAAAAAGGTTGAGAAACACTGGTGTAGAGAATAAGATCGTCGCTTTTAAAATTAACGATAGATAACTATAAAACCTTTTTTATTTTCATAAGCAATTCACCGGCACAGTGGTTAGTATAATAGCGGGAGGAGGCTTGAGTGACTTTGAATTCAAGTCGTAAAACTTTCTTTTTAATGGAATGCATTTAAAAATGATCACGGTTACATTTACAAGATACTCCTTTTTTTTTTCTTCCCCTTTCCCGACTCCTCATAGGATCATAGTGTATTGATAAAATGCAGCCCAATAAATACTATCTAATCGCACAGATTTATGTTGTTAGTCTAGAAATCTAGGTCTATTGCAAATTTAATAACATGACTAACTGATACAACTACACTGAACGTAGGCCTACAACAGAAGTAGAAAGAAGGGTGAAAGCTCTACAGCGTATTGATAAAATGCAAACCCAATAAATAATAACTAATTGCACAGATTTATGTTGTTAGTCTAGATCTATTGCAGATTTAATGACATGACTAATCCAAACTAACTGATACAACAACACTGAACGTACAACAGAAGTAGAAAGAAGGGTGAAAGCCAGGCATGTCAAACTCGTTAAGGTGTATGGGCCGCATAAACAACTTACTATGACCTGAGGGGCCGCAGCAAAAAATCAGTTTTAAAACAGATTACTAGTTTTATGTAAATTAGAAATGATACAATGTAATACAATAATTAATGGCATACCTGTGCCTTAGCTAAATTTGTAGTACTATTGGCTAATTAAAAATTACTAACATTACGCATTATTTTCATTGTCCTGATGCTTGACATCTTTTATTAATGTCAGGTTGAAGTTTGTTTGTCACTGACGCTTTCATCACAGATGATTAATTTTGATCACGTAATCTTGAACGGTGAGGTGTTTTAATAGCTTTTATTATGGAAAATAACTGCTCATAGAGACCAGTGCATGCAAAAATAGCTAGAATTCTAGTTGCAAATTTCCGCAATTTCACGAACCGTTCAGGGTAAATGACTGTAAAATTTCGGCACAGCCATTTCAATATTCTTCGATTTCAACTAAGAACCTGACTTCTATCAGCTCTAGTTGCACGTTTCCAGCAGCATTTTCAAAATCAAATCAGATCGAGAGGCTAAGTGCGCTTGAACTTGGCTTGGCTACCTAGAAGGAGGTTCGAGGTTCGACACCCGACTCGGGCAGAGCGCAGAGGCAGCACAGAAAACCGACTCCTAGATGCCCCTTCTCCCACTGGTTCACAAATGAGATTGGACCAAAGCGCTCCGAGCATGCTGTAAGCATGAAAGTAGCGCTATATAAAAAGTATAATATTAATAATAATAATAATAATAATGCACTGAAAATGAGCAAATTTAAAATTAGCATCAGTCTCTCTTATTTTTGCAAGTAACTTTGCATCAAAACCATTTCATTTCATGGTTGGTGCGCCATACCTTTGTTAGACTAGCTAGCTTTACCAAAGATAAATTGTACTGCATTTTCACCTCCTGTCATTTCTCAAAAATCATCCTCGCTTGTTATGCATAAAACAGAACTCTAGTAGTTCCTGGTATATGTCAAAATTCCTGTTAAAGGCCCTTATGAATATAGCCAACTGTGCTACACCCATTACGTCAGTTGACTCATGAAAATAAATGAAAATAATTCAAAATTAGCTCTGCCGTTCTTTAATTGTTCAAGCAAGCTGACTTACATGCCATTTATTCTATCTGCCACAGTGTCACTACTTAACGTTATTTCTTTGAATGCTTTCTCCTTTTTTTTTTTTTGAATAAACGACTTCGGCTTTAACGAAACACTATTTCATAAAATCACATTTATTAAATGATTTGAAATGGCTTGCAATGAGGTTTGACAAAATGTAGCTTGCTTTCACTGCAGACTCACCCTCGTTGTTCAGTTAAACAAATATTATTTTCCCATTGAAGTAGCTTGTCATCTCTTGTTTTCCAGCGTATAGTTTACCATTATTTTTATAATTTTTTTAGGTGGCCAAGCGGGCCGCATGCAAGGTGGTCGCGGGCCGCATGCGGCCCCCGAACACCCAGTTTGACATGCCTGGTGAAAGCTCTATCGTCTGGTGATTACAGGATGCCCAACCTGTGACCGCAGTTGGGTATCAACTTAAGTCACACGAGAATTCGCAAAAGGAAAACAGACTACCGATACGTAGAATGCCAATTGCTGTGCTTTTACAAAGCTTAGAAAACTTCTTTAAAACAAAAAAAAGAACTTAAAACTTGTATTGACCCACAGCCATTCACAGAAACTTAGGCCTACAAATCATAGAGATTTTTTTTTAATGAAAAATGTTAAAATTTCCAATGTATTTTTTAAAACAGAAAAACAACTAGAATCTTTATAGTTCCTTATTAGAAAATTGAAAACTGAAAATAGTATGTTTCCTTCAGGTCCAGAGCCAAATTTCTGATACTATGTGCGAAAGAAAACGACTTGACCTATACGCAATTCGCGCACTGTCTTGGTGAAGTCACAGATGATCTTGGAATGTCAAGCTTTCATGATCTGGACATGCCTTCAGTGACTACAGCCTTACGTGTTGAGAGACAGGGTCAGTTAACAGTGTAATTATTTGTTTACCTTTACTTAGATCTATTCATCTCGGCTAATTAACAATTGTGTCGACATACTTTAACTGCCCAGAACATCAAAGAATACTGTTTATTTGACTGTACAAGTATTTCCAATCTTGGATCACAGAATGGCATGACAAACTCTTAAATAAACCCAATCTCTAATTGTATAATACGGTTGCCTAGATATTTATTAGGAACAAAAATAAAAAAAAAAGAATAAACCTAGGTCTGCAAAAGTTTCGCAGTGAGACAAATGTATTTTGAAAAACGCTGCCGTATGATTTGTTTAACACTCCTATTGCTTAAAGTTAACGGTTTGTATTCCTATATTTAGATGTAGCTATGAGAGTAATGAAGAGGTATTTAATATCACTTAGGAAATGTCAGCCAATTCCTCGCTTTGCTCGCTCGTTATCCTAATGTCTACGTGGATGAAGAGCTTCCGGAAACGTCCATAGCCACACTGTCCACCACTTCAGGTACCACAGGGGTGCCGAAACTTGTCATGAGGACTCACCGAAGCTACATTGAGGATGCAGATGCAGGTAGATTGTCTTGTTTCATTTCGTTGTTTTTAACCACAAGGGAACACCGTTTTATAGACTCCACATAGTAACAGGGGAGGTAGTGGCTAAGCGGTAAATGAGCGCTTGGCTTCACGTGGCGTAGCTGGAAAGAGGGGTCCAAATTTGAAAATCCCCCACTTGAGGCGTCCCCCCAAAAAAAAAGTGTCCGAAATATTTTTACATTAAATATTAAGCCAATGCCATGTTATATTACTATTCATGTTGTTATGTACATTAGTGACCATGTTGCATGCATTCCACACATTAGAGTTATATATTTATTAAATGTACATTATCTCATATGTCATGATGTCTAGAGTCGAAATCCAGGGGCTTCTTTAGAGACCAAGCCTCCATCCTTCGGCCAATAGATAAATTAGAAGACGGTGCGCAAACTATTTATTTATTGAACCATACATTATTTAACGCTTTAAGGAAGGTGCAGGAATACCCGTTTCGAGATAAGGATTGTCTAGTAGACCAAGTTTAATCTTAGAAGAATATTTGGAAACATAACATTGGAAATAAGAGTTTTTCGAATGATGACACGATGCTAGTAATTCTTTTCCAAAGATATACATGAACTGTCGGATCGTTAGAGCCTTTTTCGAGAACCGTTTTTATTTCCAAACTATAATTGTTTTTTCTAATAAAGAATTGGCAAGATGATAAAAGAAATTGTAAGAATGAAAAAAAAGAACACTTACTAATACAGAAAGTAATCCCAGAAATAGCTATATTTATTATTGATATTGGAATTAATTGGCTCCAACTACATTTTATTTTGTGATAAACAACAATGTCTTATAAACCGACCGCTCGTTTCTCTCTCTTTCTACACTATTGATGCATTTACAAAAATGCAATCGAAAAAAAAAAGGGGGGGGGGGGTATTAAAAGTAAACACCCTTGCACAATGCAATTTTAGCTAGACTATAGACAGATATAGATATGTGGGCAAGACAATAGCCTTGGGCAATGTACTTGCTAAGGTTAGACATTCAGCTTTTTTTTCCATGTCATTTCCCTAATGAACTCACATGTGATCAGTGGCGTAGCTAGGGTGGGGGAGGAGAATTTAAAAATCCTCCCGGGCCCCTTTTGAGGGGGGGCCTCCAAACTATTGTTTTTTTACATTAAAAATTATATATTACGCAGAATGCAGGGGCCCCCAAAGAGGTCAAGCCTCCCCGGGTCCCAAACGATGGAAAAATCGTAGCTACCCCCTTGTATGTGATTACATCACTTCTACCTTCAGGTGGTTTTATTCCGGAATGGCCGGACAAGAAAACGTTTACGAACTCTCCGTTTTCTTGGATTGTTGGTAGCCTTTTGGACATCTTAGACGGCTACACCAGAGTTCAGGTAGATATGTGGACGCCCCCTGAAAACCTTCTCAAGTAAGTGTTAGGCAATATTTAGTTTTAGAATATCCGTAAATAGTTTTTTTCTACGTTATGGATGAAGTGATTTTTTTGTGGAAATGGTTCTTTAAGATTGTTTTAGCAAGGAGCACTCTACTACCTATTACATTATACCAATGACACGAGTTTCTAATAGCCTCAAGCAACCAGTCTAACTACTAGTCTAAATTTTCATAACTTTTTTTTTTAGATTTCATTATATCGCCAACACTTTTCTTCATATCATTCTCGCTTCTTTTTCTTTCTTCCTCAATGAATTTTATGGCCAGAAGAACAAAATCGGGATTTAAAATAAATGATAAGCAAAGAAATGATTACTGTGAAAATCTCCATTATATAAATATCGCAAAAACTGTTTAAAGCGAGTCGAACACCAGCGTTGCTATGTGAATCTTTTTCCCTCTTCTTATCTGATACAAGAGCGAGCGAGGTGGCTGAGTGGTTAAACACTTGGTTTCCCAACTTTGTGTCCTGGGTTCGAATCTCGGTGTAGACTGGGATTTTTAAGGCGCCCCTGAGTCCACCCTACTCTAATGGGTACCTGACTTAGTTGGGGAAAGTAAAAATGGTTGGCCACATGACATCCTGATCGTTAACCATCGGCCACAAAAATAGATGACCTTAACATCTCCCCCATGGATCGCAAAGGGGAAACTATACCTTTATCTGATACAATATTTGTCTGTACTATAGACTTAACGCCGAGATAATTACGAGAGAACCAGTTCGAACAGCTTTCCTGACCCCACCGGAAGTCCAGGGGCTCCTTGAGTATTTTAGCGATGTTGACAATAAACCATTTGATGCAGTGGTATCAGGTAATTTATTCATTTATTCGTTACTCATCTTCTGAGTTTCACACAAACTCTTAAACTTTTTTTTTACAACTTTCCGGTAAATTAAACACATTTAGAATCTATGCCTAAATTTAGCAAAATGATATAAATATAATGGTCAAGACGAGGTGTAACGTCTACTCGCTTACTTTAGGCAAATCTGCAAAGTATAACAATACGATAAAGTTCTTCATAGTGCTACGACTCTCTATCAGGTTCACTACAAACTCAACACAATCGACTCGACAACTCTGGCTCCAAATCACGTGATTCTTTATTGTCTAATTGGGGCGTGGTCGCCGAGTTGTAAATGAGCTTGGCTACCGAACCTAGAGGTCCCGGGATCAAACGTCGGTGAAGACTGCGATATCGGGTTATTTAGGACGCCTCTGAATCCACCAAACTCTAATGGGTACCTGACTTTGGTTGGGGAAAAGTAAAGGCGGTTGGTCGTTGTGCTGGCCACATGACACCCTCGTTATGCGGCCATAGAAACGGATGATCTATGCCGAGTACTTTTCTCGTGGAGTATTAATATCACAGTACTTGCCAGATGAGTTGCCTTGTCACGGTTGATCGCTCGCAGTACACTAGCCTGTGTCTTCTGTGTGACTGATTCAACACACGCTACCACTACCAGCGTCGCCAGTTTTTAAGTTGAACAGTGCACAGAATAATGAGTAATAGAACCTCCGCGATTAAAAAAGAACAAAAAAAAAACAAAAAAACAAAACAACTAAAAACTATAGTAAGACAAGTTGCCTGATTTCAACCTAATCTCTCCATAGCTGGATTCTTGCTGACCAAGCAGATCTGCGAGATGTTCCTGAACATTTCACACCGGCTGACGATGAGGTACGGTGCTTCGGAAGGGGCATCAGTCAGCTTCAGGGTGCACAGGTGTGCTGAAAACTTCCAGGACTTCAATTGTGGTCAGCTCATTAAAGGTTTGTACGTCTGTGGTGGTAAGATGAAAACTGTGTCTTAAGCTCTTTATACCGGCACCTACCCAGACTTTTCTTGTGCTTCCTCTGCTGTAGGCCTACCATATACGGATGAATTTCGACAGTGAGTCAAGTCTTGCAATATGACGGAACAAGCTCAGCTTTAGTCCCTCCACAGTATTGAGAGTCTTGACTTGTAAAAGCAAGAGAAAAAAAAATAAAGGGTCGTCCAAAAAAAAAAAGTTGGCTGGACGACGTAAAAGAATTAACTGGCTCTCTTTTGATATAATGTTAAGGTGCTGACCGGTAGAAATGGAGAACTTTGATCACACGAGCTGTTACAGCATCCCCTATAAGGAAAGTCAAGGTAGAGAGAAAAAGAGAGGGACATCCCAGACTTGATGAATGGGCCTCATTCACCAATCGTAAAGAAACACATTTAGCCACGTCATAATATTGATAAAACAATGAAAAATACGTATCACGTGACAGCCTTTATGATTACATAATTTGTATAGAAGATATATAGAATCACGTGGCTAAATTTTGTTTGTTTACGATTGGTGAATGAGGTCTATTCTGATTTGTTTTAACTCAATGTTGAGATGACCATCTTTCCGTGTCATTGATGTGTGTTATTATTCATCTGTTATATGTATGCTTATTTATTTATTTATAATTATTTTTTATTTTGTTAAATGTTTTATTTACTATGCAAATTAGGTTAGAATTGGAGATTTCCTTGTATGTCTGAAAACCTATAAATATAAATCTTTTTGGTGTATATGCTGCACAAAATAAAGTGTTGATTGGCAAGGCTTTAAAAAATTACATAATAGTATGTTTGTTCATTTCAGCTCTTCAGAATCAATTTTCAAAGTTATCCAGTCAGTGACATATCTAGTTAGCAACAGGGAAATTCAACTGAGCGTCCCTGACAGTGTTTAGTTTATTGAGACCATCTCTAAGATCTGAATTATACAATAAATAATTATTTGTACTTACAGGAACACAAGTGAAGTTTGTTAATGAAGATGGAACAGAGATGGCTCCTGGCACTCCAGGCAAGTAGCCCGTGCAATTGATCATTTACCGAGAATGACTATTTTCTATTATGTTCTAATGTTTATAATACTTGTTTTAAGCACATTATGTAAACCATACTGTCCACTTAATATAAATATATATGAATAGTCTTAATATCTCTAAACAGATATTCTATATGAGAACTTGAAATATTTGTACTGCGCTTTATCTTTAAGTATATTGTTTGTTTTTTTTTCTTTTATCTCCATTTCTATTTAGGTAAACTAATGCTTCAAATGCCAGGCCTTTTTTCTGGCTATATGGGTCAAGAGGAACTCAACAAAAAAGTGCTTACGTCAGATGGCTGGTTTATGAACAACGATGTAGGATACTTGGATAAAGAAGGCGATTTGTTCGTTATAGGAAGGTCTGTTAATTCTATACACTTTCAAGTGTTTCTTGCAAAGTGGCGTAGCTAGGGTGGTGGGAGGAGTGGGAAGACTTTAAGAATCCGCCCGGGCCCCTCACTTGACGGGGGCCCCTAAATGAGTGGGTTTTTTTTCCATTAAAAATTCAATATTACGCAAAATGCAGGGGCCACGAAGAGGTTAAGCCCCCCGGGCCCCCAAACAATGGAAAATTCCTAGCTACGCCCCTGTCCTTGCACTATTGTTTTCACAGTCCAGCCCTAGCAGTTGTATGTTCTCGTGTATGTCCGCATGTATGTCCGCGTGTAAAGACACAGATCCTCTATCATGAAATCTAATCACTACTGGAACTGGGAGCACATAAAGCGCTATGACCAGGCCTCACTGTTAAGAAGGCTACAGACCCTACTTGTGATTATAGGCCTTTGCATGACGAGACCTGTTTCGTGTGCCACGGGTCATGCAGTAAAAACTTTCTTGATGATATTCCTCTTGAAATCCACTGTGCGAACCCTGTATAGTTTTTCAAAGTCTTTTTTTTTTTACAAAGCTTTTATCAACTCACTCTGTCTGTCTGTCTGGTGAAAAGTTTGTACACGTTATTTCTCCCACACCCAACCTCGGATCAAGTTGAAATTTTCCACAATTATTTTTTGTACCTGACAAATTAAGAATACATTTAAAAAAAAACAAAAAAACAATTAGTTAATTAACTTTTGGTGATTCATTTTTTTTGATTGGTATCGAACAAGAGAAACAAATCATACTTGACAGATCTGGTGGTATAAGTTGAATTTGTCCCATTGAGCGAGCAAGTTTTTTTAAGCATGTAAATAGCGATCATGATGATATTCAAGCAAATATCTTCTCCCCCCCCCCAAAAAAAAAATAAATAAATAATAATTCCAAATTGGTCCTTACAGTAATAGGATCATAACGTATTCAAAACTAGACTGATTAAAACTAATTAATACAATTGCACATAATGTAAAGCTTTGATGTTTTTTTTAGTATCGGTATTTTTTTTTTACGTTTTTCTTGTTTTAATATTTTTATCATACTCTATATCTCACCACTGCCCATACCAGCCCGAGTTTAAGAGTTTCACATCAAGCACAAGAGACATTTTTTTTGATGAATTTCATTTTCAGCTGTTTAAGCTCATCATTGTTAATTACGTTCAGAGTACAAAAAAAAGTCTTTTTGTTGTAACGCAACTCACCTGTTGCCCATGTAGTACCTGCATTATGTACTACTACATCGCACAAGCCACATTCTCATCTCCTTACACCAGACACAGATCTAATCATGTTAAAATATAAACTTTATAATAATTTTTTTTAAAGTATATGAACATTACGCATGAGCCTTGTCACCAAGATTATTTCATGTGTCCACAGCGTAATAGTAACCTAGAAAAATAATACGACTACTACAGAATATCCTATATCACCAGTACAAGTTTAGCGAAATTAACTAAACTTTTGCTTAAACATCAGTGCCTTATTTGAAAATCTTCAAAATACAGAGATATTTTATGGTTTGTCTGAAGACCGAGATAGTTCAAATAGGCCTATATGACCCTTTATCGCGTCTACAAAATAGTAAATAAAATTACCATATAACATAGATCTATGTAACCACATACATTTCTGTTCTTTTCTTCACAGATACGACAATGTGATAAGAATTAATGGACAAATGGTGTATCCTTCTTTGATTGAGAAAGCCATTCGACAACATCCAATGGTTGACTCCGTGATTGTCGTTCCCATTTCAGTCCAAGGCAACCAACCAAATATTTGCGCATGCGTGGTGAGGAAAGCGTACTCTTCTTTGACTCAAGATGAAGTAATCAAAATGGTGGAACTGGAAGCTGCTACAGATGGCAGAGTGCTGACAGCGCCTGACTTGGTCTTTTTTCTGGACAGTATACCCATGAACTCTCGTGGGAAAATCAAAGTCAGCTCCGTTGTTCAGGCCGTCCAGGCGAAGCTACAGTTATAAGTACAGTTAAACTTACTTCTACTACCTTATTAGGAAAAAAAGGAAAAAAAAAATTGTGAGACGTACTGATTTCTTCGTTTGATTTGTCAGGTTTTATTTTGGTCAGAGAAAGGCAGTGGCGTAGCAGCCATGGTGCATACGAAGTGATTCAATGCTCCCAGGACCGTAGCTAATAGGGGCACACAGGGGCCAATGAAAGCTAGTTATTTATTACTACTTAAGATGAAGTGATTGCATTGAGTGACTTGACAGAGATCGAAACGTAATGAGTGCTATGACTTAACTCTTTATCTCCTAACTGACGATACCAACGTAGATTCCACCTGAATGTTGTAAATAATTACGGAGAGAAATAGTTAATTACTTGTAAAGGTACACTGGAATGTCTTTTTTTTTGTAAGCGATTAACACATCGAGAGTAATCATCAGAACGTCTCGTTTTCTTTTAGTGCCACTCAATTTAAACTCGTTGATTACTTCCCAGGTTATACGTTGATTAGTTCCTAGACTATACGTTGATTAGTTCCCAGGCTATGCGTTGATTAGTTCCTAGACTATACGTTGATTAGTTCCCAGGTTATACGTTGATTAGTTCCCAGGCTATACGTTGATTAGTTCAAAGGCTATATATTGATTAGTTCCCAGGCTATATATTATTTTGCAATTGACCCCTATCTTTTTTTTACTTATAACAATGCCCTGATATTAAGTTGAATGTTCCCCCATTCATTCCATTGGCCCACTAATTCTAGTATCTATTACCTTTACTTGGTATTTTGTTTTTGCCTAGCACCTTTTTTCTTATTACATCTTGCCCACATAATACTTAAGCCGTCCCCCCTCCAACCATTATTATTTTTTAATATTATGATATTGTTTTTTGCACTTTCGATAAAAATGGCTACATTTGAAAAAGCCCCCTTTTGGCAAATGTATTCTGGTAAATGTTAATTTTGATAGGAACGACCCTCTTTAAATCGCCCTCCCAAACACAATCACATTTGTCCTGTAAACTCTATTCTCTCCCCCCCCCCCTTTCGCAAACGCCCCTCATCTCTCAAAGCGTTTGACTTTTAGTACCCTTGCAAATAATTGGCACGGCCAAACAGATATTTTTTTCCCCGGTCAATTCGATTACTAATATCAGTTATTCTGTTTCATCACGTAAAAGACCTCAACAGAACGATAGTAGCCTACGTCATTCAGAAAGTGTATTGAATTTTCTTCACAGTAACATTTCGATTCACGCGAAAACTGTAGAAAAGGTCCTAAATTAATAGAAAAAAAACAGCATTAAATAATAGTTTCATTTCTTAAACATTAGTAATGATGTCCTTTTTACTTCAATTAATATTCACAAAAGGATGTGGACAATTTTTTTGGTCCTAAAAAAATACTACCTTCGCGCTGCCATAGTCAGAAACACATCAACAAATAACACAAACAAAACGTTTTGAATATTAAAATACAACTATAACAAAGTTTGACAACAATAGCAAAAAAGCACATAATAATAACTGAACGTTAATAATTCTAATTGGTAAAATCTAGATGTCAATTCAGGATATTTATTTTTCACTATGATCAAGTCTGTTTTGCAAACACGAGCAAACAACATCAGTAACAACTGAAACTATGTTGGGAGGATTACAATGAAATAGTTAAATAGTCTAAAACTTAAGGTATAAATCTTTTCATTTTACAATTAATAAAATGTTAACTAGAAAATGATGTCTTTATGAAAGATGATAAAAGTGCCAGTCTGTCCATGGAATGAACTCTAATTCAGATAAGCGTGATACTATAAATAACATGCAAAGACAAGCTACTGATGAGCAACTAATCTGTAGAGTGGTGTACAAACTCAGTATGAAAAAGATGATTTAAACAAAACAGTTTTTACCAATGATAATTGATAGTAATGAAGCGAACTATTTCCAGTAAGTTGGCATGAATCATATCAAGACTGAGGGGAAAAATACATCCTCTCTTTCTTAATATCATTTTATCTACATTTATCATTATTCATTAACATACGTGTATTTACATTCCACTAGTAGCCGCTTTAAACATAGTAACTTTCCATTTTTTAAATAAATAAAATCGCTTTGTCCGTAAAGAGCATATCAACAGCTCATGGTAGGTGACATCAAAACAAAGTTCTGTCCAGATTTAGCGTTCACACTCACTAATAAACAATAAGTTTGTTTTTTTTCCGAATTCGATAGTTTGTTTTCCTTGTTTCAAACATAAAGTATTGGCTAGATTCAAGATTGACAGTCGACAACAAATGATTGAAGTGCTGGCACTTGTGTCTAGCGATAAATTCTAGAACATGGGCCGTCTTCGAACACCAGTTGGTCCACTATCTCCTGATCAGGGGCGTACTTGAAACGGGTGTCACTACCGCTCAGCTTCTCTTCCAGGGCCTCAGGAAAAAAAGGAAGGTACTCGGGGGCGAGATACATGACCTAGTGACAGGAGACACATCAACTTCAGGGGGCCGCATAGAAATTTTTTAAACAATCAAGTGCGTTTCTAAAATCACATTTGTCATACATCAGTCACTGCAACTGAGGTCAGAACACCTAAATATTTAAGTTGTAAGTCTGATTTTCCTAGATATAACCCAAAGAGTGTAAGTACCATTGCTTGAAGTGGAAATAATTTGCACAATAATTTTTTTCATAAAGCTCCTAATATAGAAACAAGTGAATCCTATTTCACCTGCCTTATGGTACCCTAAGAATAGTAAGATCTATGTTACATGTATTTATGATTTATTCCTATTGTTATTGAACAATAGCATAAAAGAAACGGAGTTTAAATGTAAATATCTTCGTAATGCTCCTTATATAGAAACAGGCTAATCCAATTTCACATGCCTAATGGCCTACCTAAGAATATTAACATCTATGTTAAATGTATTAATGATTTTTTTGCTAATTTGACTTTTCTCATATAATAGCGAGTAGAGGAGATTTTAAACTAAGCAACTTAGCCACGAGTCTTTTCTGTTCATAAAACGTGTTTATACTTCTAGAATGTGTAAAATTCAGACTCCCATTATCCCTTGGTTTAATTATATACGTAGACTACGTAGACTAGAAAACTAAAACAAAATTGCAATCCAATATTATTTGCGTAGCCTAATACAAATAATAAAGTACAAGAACAGAACGATGGGGAAATTAGTTTAAGGTAGAAGCCTTTAGAAGCAGGAACATTGAATTGGTGGACCTATCAACGTAGTCTGTGTAATGTGTAAGTCAATGTCTTTAATCCAGTGTCTTAGTTGTAGATAAGTCACTGGTCGATGACGTGTTGCTTGTGCTAGTCGATGGCGGGTTGCTTGAGCTAGTCGATGGCGGGTTGCTTGATCTAGTCGATGACGGGTTGCTCTTGCTGGTCGATGGGTTGCTCGTGCTGGTTGCTGACGGGTTGCTCTTGCCGTTGTAAGCTACCGAAGAGTTTTCGGTCGTGGCGCTGGTCATGTAACCTGAGGTAAGAGCGGAGCTCTCTGCGGACGTGGGCTCCGTCCTGTTGCCCGTGAACACATACGTATGATGCACCGTTGTCTGCGTAGAGGACGCGCGGCTAGAAGAGCTTGAGAAGCTTTCGTTTGGAGAGTTTTTATTCTCTGTGCTGTTTGTGTCCTTGCTCTTCAAGGATTTCAAGTTTAGAAGACGATCTTCCAAAATCTTCTGTATTAACATCTTCTGTTTGGCTTCCTCGCTCGATGGTGCCACGGGGGCCTCACTTCCGGCGCTGTCTGTCCTCTTATTGATCACCAGCGTCACTACGATAACAAGGGCTATGGCAACCAGGGCGAAGATTATCAGGAGCCACCAGCGTTTCCGGTTGTCGTGGTAGGTTACGAGTTCCTCCGCGGGTCGACCTGGCGTAAAAGGGAACTCGTCTGGATTTCGGTACTTTACCTGGGCGTGGTATATAATAGTGAGGCTGTGGGCGGTGCAAATGAACAAGGAGGCGGGGCTGATCAAGTACATTTTATAGAAATACAGTAGCTGATTTAAAAAAAAACTTCCAGCTTACAAAGAACTGCAGTAATTTAATCTACATCTCTATGAATTTAAGGAAGAATACATTATAACTACCTTAATCAAATAAGCCACAGATAAGAAGGCTGTAGAACCGGGTAGTAGTAACCTATCTTCTAATGAAATTTAGTTAAAATTGTCTTAAAGTATTATTCAAGTCTCTTTTGTACAGCTTCTCTTTCCACCTAAAGTAACCGACTTATTGACCATTGTCACTACTACAGTTGAGCTCGGAATGTTACAGTTGCTGGCCTAAAACATTGAACTTGACATAGAGACTTCAAGAACAGAAACCTAGACTTGACAAGGTTATTTAACTATTTATCTTGTACAAAGTTTGACCATGAAAAATTATACTATAAGCAAATTTGTTCAAGATTTATTTTAAATGAATTTAAAAAATAGAGTTTGATATACTCAGAATGCCTATGTTGGGTCCTATCCTTCGTAATTTATATTGAAGAAACTACACTATTAACCCATCAGTAAAGGGACTATACAACTGAACTTTTAAATGGCGTAGACTATACTGACCTCTCTTTTATTGACAATGTCCGCAGCTTCACTGGGCAACATGAACCATCGAAGTTCTTCAGCTTCGTCCTTGAAATCCTTCGTCTGGTCAGCGCGATCAAAAAGACCAGGCTAGTAGGCACAAGAGAACCAAGCGAAACATATCAGACATGTGACTAATTAACATATCAGACATGTGACTAATTAACATGTCAGACATGTGACTAGTTAACATATCAGACATGTGACTAATTAACATATACGACATGTGACTAATTAACATAGAGTGCCTGCGTCGTTTGTGGTTTGTGGCAAATACGTCTTTTGACCACGAATAATTGTTTGGGTTGGGTTTTTACGCATTTTGGAATTTCCTTCAGATTTGAAGATGACTACATATTAGCAGAAACCTTCCAAAGCACGGCGGGGGATGGCAGCTTCAGGGTTTGAACCAGCGATCATCGTAACAATCTAGCAAGTCCAGAACGAAAACACACGAACAAGCAGCTATCAACCTTTGGACTCAAAAGAATGCCTTATACCTTGGAATGCATTTCTTTATTGTTATTTCGATAATATGTCGGACATAATTATATACTATACACTGAATAAGCATTGAAACATTTGTCTAAATCAGTCCTTTTTAGAAGGGGCAAAAAAAAATTAAAATCCAACGATCTATAAACATTTCAATGTAGGCTTAATATTGCATCGATTTAATTTTTAACTGTTTTGGGGAAATAAGTAAACCCACTCATAGTATGTTAAGTGTGATAACATTATAAGTACGTAATAAGTTTAAATGCAACATCAAATGGACATATAAAAAAAATATTATTCTTCACATGAAAAAAAAACTTTGAATACAAAAACAGATACAAAACATAAGCACGCATCATTGTTTTTAAGACATAATAAAATGAACAAATAAATGTGTATTCTGTACATTTAGCTCCTCCATTACTGGAACACTTTCAGTACAGTATTAAAGTAACAATGATGGAGTCTGAACACACGCTTAATGGGAAGGTACACTCAATACAAAAAAAAAACAACTTACCGTGTTAGCTTCATCAAAGATTATTTGAGCTCTTTCCAGTATTTCCTAATGAGTATAAAAGATGCATAATTTTTTTTTATTAATGGCATTGAATAGTAATGATTAACTCCGCCATATGACGGTCCCAAGCCCGTCTGAGAAAGGAGGAGGGTTGGGCGTAGGGCTAGCTACCCTACCCTGTAGAAAAAACACTAGCTACAGAAACACCAAACAGCAAATCAACAGAAGTCACGGACCTGGGAGAGGATGGACCTCCTGCTGGAAGGTTTATGACATGGCGCCGGGATCTGGAAACAGATGACAAATAGATGGGCAAGACATGGGGACAGTTGGAGACTCGCCCAGAACCGAGATGCATGGAGGAAGCTGGTTGGTGACCTATGCCCCAGTAGGGACCAAAGGCAGAGATGAGATGAGTAATGATTAACTAGTAAAGCACCCTTTTCAGACCTTGCGATGTATGGAACAGACGATGTTTCTGTGGCCCACGGTTAACGAGATTGTCATGTGGCCTGCACCAACAAACCTTTACTTTTCCCCCAACTAATGTCATGTACCCGTTAGGTCTGGGTGGAATTTAAACTAAAATTCCCAGTCTTCACCAGGATTCGAACCCGAAACCCTCGGTTTGGAAGCCAAGCGCTACACCATTCAGCCAGCGTGCCTCCAGTAATATAAAGGGTTGATGTATAAGTCGAGTTTTTTCATATAAATATTTGGTGATATATAGTGTTAAGGCTCCCGCGCGGTGTTGATTATTTGAAGTGCAACTGGAGGTAACACTGAACTCAAACTACTTTAGCAACACTGGCGAAAGGCCGAAACAATCAAGATATGTAGTCGACGCTGATCAACAAATAGGATTAATAATCAATAAGGGAATCGTGTCAATCGTCCGATGTCAACTATGAAAGAAAAAAATACCGAATTCCTAATCATGTCCTAACAGTAGGCATGCCCGTAGGGTTGGACTGTACATGTGAGCATTTGGGTAGATGTCCATTGCGCCGGCACCCAAAGGGCAAATTATATAATGAGGACAGGTATGACGGTAGTATGACCAGATAGCTATCAGATAGCTTGCTATACATGAACTGTGACAAATTTACAGCTCCTGAATTGGCATGATTATTGTTTACAGCCGGTTCTGCCCCACTTATCAATTTTCATCAATGATTCATCCGCTTTCGTTTTAATTAAATATACATTTTCTATTCCCGAGTTACATCCCTGCAGCTGTAGGACACAATCAGGCGGGACCAATTGCTTTGGTAGATCTGAACACTGAACTTCTACGTCACAACCTGTGGGCAGTTCAGACTAAGAGCTCGTTTACACGTCGTACAGATATGTGACTAGCTAGGCAACTAGCTCTCCCCTGCCCTAAGGTTGTGACGTTGCAGGCCAGTGTTCAGGCCCTCTATGACAACTGGCCTGGCTTCAGGCCTACTTACGTCATAATTAAATCCTTTGAGTTCGCTGGACTTCAGTGATGACATGGTTGTCGCTGAGGCGTTGTCTTCGATGACCTTGTGCCAAGAGAAAGGCTTGCCTGTAGAAAGATCGTCCTCTGGTTCTAAGATGTCAAAGCGACCTCTCAGGAAGCTAACGTCTTTCAAACTTTTGGATGGTGCCATATGCTTCATTTTTTTTGAACAAAAAAAATATGAACAGCGAAACTATCAAAGTTATTGTTTTAAAAATTTAAAACGTATTTTCAATGCTAAATGTAGAAATAATTATATTTTTACAATTATACATTCAGTTTGACAGCTGACGCAAATCAATGATTTATGAAATGGTAAGCTGAAACTGGAAACGTTTTTCATTACATACCACACAGATGGTTTATGTAAGGTATTAAAAGTAACCTTTTTCTAATAGACCTTGTGACAGTATAATGTTTAATAGATCTCATTCACCAATTGTAAATAAACACATTTAGCCACGTCATAATATTGATAAAATAAGGAAAATTACATATCACGTGACAGCCTTACGTATTGCGTAATTTGTATAGAACATATAGAGAAAATGTTTGTTTACGTTTGGTGAATGAGGTCCATTTATCTGTGTATGTGGCAAAGTAATTGACTATGGTGTCATGTGGCCGGCCCAACGGTAGTGCATAACTAATATCAACCTCAGGTATACCAGCAAGCTATTTAGTCAAGGGATTCCCACATAAAAATGTCGAATGGAGGGAAAAAAATCCAAAATTCAAGGAAGAAGATAATTTCGTTCTTCTCGTCTCCATTTGTTAATCTAGTCATGCATGTTAGTTATAGACTTAAACTCTTCTACGTCATTTGTTTACCTGGCTGATTTAGGCAACTCATTCGATGCTCTTATGGAACTAGAGAAGGAAGAGCACTTGTATGAATTTGCACTAGCTTATGGAATAAGAAATGTACCTTGATCTCTGTGCCTCTGACTGAATTAAGTTGTGTCTAAGTCTCTAAATTTTTTTGATTTTAGTTATAATGCTCTACTCTAATCAAATGTGAATATTCGTGGTTATAAATCTCACAACTCTAGTTTGCGTCTCTTTTAGTTTCTCAATGTTGTCTTGTTTTCTTAAATTGAGGAGTCTCAAAAAGGGGACGCAATAGGTCTAAATTTAGTAACTGCAACCTCTATAGATAAAAAAAAAAAACTTACCTGATCATCGCGGAACCACCATTTCCCAGTTTTCCTGTTGAAGTCATACTATTGATAAAATATAAATATTCTCATTGTCAAACTGTTCAAATTTTACTAACTGCTTTATGTTTGTTTTAAGTTTCAACAAGCATTTTAATCAAGTCATACAATGGCAATGGCACGGGACACCTGAAATGCGTTTTTTATTCTTATTTATTTGGCAACGCTCTTTGAAAAAATTATAAAAGATAATGATGTGTAATTTAATTATGTCACTCTACAGATCAAAAGAATGTGTAAAATATGAACAATTGGGACAATAGCTCGTCTTCCAAACAGGGCTTTTTGTGACCCACCCACCCCGGCACTTAAACCATGTTTCCATATCTAAAAAATATAGTCCATGGCTAGGGCATTCCCTCAAATGTGAATGCACAACTATTAGTGATCCTTTATTTGTGCTAAATAGTTGTCCTAATCTAGTTGAGGACTTATTACTGTAAACTTACCATTGTGCTAAATAGTTGTCCTAATCTAGTTGAGGACTTATTACTGTAAGCTTACCATTGTGCTAAATAGTTGTCCTAATCTAGGTGAGGACTCATTACTGTAAGCTTACTTACCAGTGGGAGCAAGAGCCATCCCTTGTCTGCTACCAACAGAATGGCCTTGATGACAAAGGAGAAACAACTCTGAGATAAGAAGAAAGGGAAGCTGAGGCGGACAAAGCCTGGCCTGAAATGACATTGTGGAAATAGTTGGCAAGCTGTGAAGGGCTGAACTAAGGAAGCAGTATTCACATTAAAAGGAAATAACAGCCATATGTAGATCTAGTTCAATATGAATTGAGTGGATTTATTTTTAAATGAAAATATTTATTTAAAAACAAAATTTTGACTAAAACAAATATCATATAATGGAAGGCACCAAACAATCACTGTAATATTCTCAAATAGTATAATGTTTATTTTCATTTTTCTATATAAAAAAATTAATTAATTACGACTATTTGATTAAATAATTGGTTAGTCAATTTTTTTATTGATTCGTGGGAAATGAGAGAAAACAAAACGTACAAACGTAACCACGCAGACTGGCAGTGTGAGTTGATATAAGCTTTGTAAACATCGCAACAAAATATCTGCTCTTCGAAAACTTATTTGATATTTCAAAGTTTATTTCATATTAAATTATTAATAATATCTAAGTCTCATTCAAAACTTTCCTCAAATGTAAAGTAGTTTAAATAAAAACTTTCAGACCTTGCGATCTATAGGACAGATGATAAAAAGGCTGACGGTTAACGAGGGTGTCATGTGGCCAGCACAACGACCACTTTTCCCCAATTAATGTCAGGCACCCATTAGAGCTGGGTGGACTCAGAGTCGCCCATTTATACCGAAGTTAAAAATCCCAGTCTTCACCAGGATTCAAACCAGGGACCTTGGTTCAGAAGCGCTTTACCGCTCAGTCACCGCACCTCCCCTTTCATCAAAAACTGTTTATATATATATATATATATATATATATATATA
>JADKLZ010000728.1:19105833-19120641 GCA_021533235.1 Biomphalaria straminea
TTTCCTCAGTTTTTCCTACCTGAAAACTATATTATCTGCCTTCGTGTGTGACGCGCAGGCGGGCACGTGAGGGCCAGCATGTTTATGTTCTTTTAAACTCTGGTCTTTTCTTGACTCTTCTTCTTTTTCTAAGGCTTTATACTCCTGGCTGCGGTACTCTTCCGGAGTTTTGGTGATGAAGTGTTCAAATCGTTTGGCCATGTCCTCCGTCATCCCGATCAGATCCTAAACACACCAGAACATTTAAACATACGCATTAATGGGTTTTTTTTCAAAGCGTCTATACTCATAATTAATCTCATGTTTTGCAAAGTTTTCATTTCCGAAAGTGGAATTGGAAATAAGCACTCCCCTAAATATAAAATTTGGGCGCGGTGACCGAATAGTTAAGAAACTAGCTTTCCAACTTTATTCATGATTTCGAATATCGGTGAAGACTGGGATTTTGAACTTCAGGATTTTTATGTCGCCCCTGAGTCCACGCAACTCTAAAGTAAAGAATATTGATCGTTGTGCTGCCACATGACACCCTACTCGATAACCGTTGACCCGGGGTTCAGATGACCTTAACATCATCTGCACTATAGATCGCAAGGCCTGAAAAAGAAACTTATTTTAACTTTTACTTTTTTATATATAAAATGCTTCCAATGGCACGCGTCTGACAATCAGTCAATTCCAGGCCTTCAGCTACAAAGGTAGTTAAAATTACAAATACTGTTATCACTAACATAAGAAAGGGCAAAGGAGAGTAACTGGTACCTAAACCAGTATGCTTCAGGCAGAAGGGTCTTGTTAGCCTTAGCTAGCTACCCACATAGGGGTGGGAAAACTCTGAATTCAAAGCTCTGCTGCCTTGCAGTTATACACCAAAAAAAAAAAAAAAAACGCGAAAGGCTTTGGGAGTCAACCCCGAGAAAACGTTTTGAGCCGGTGACCCTTAGGCAGTTTGTAGCACACACTGCTACACCCTGGCAGAGTTTGCGACGCCGCTGACCCAAAATTTCATTGACACTTGCCGTTTCCTTAGAAACATCTGCAACGTGGAGAGATGGTGTGTGTGGCTGACATTGTTCCGACCATGGGATGATCATTTTGTGACTGAAGTAGGCCATACATCTAAGAGTTAACGTAAGTCTATTTCACAACTATGACAAATGTCTGCCTGATCTTGTAGTAAGTGCTCCGGACGGTGAACTCGATGGCCCCGGGTTCATCGAGCCCTCCGTCATCTCCCGACATCGCTATTTCTGAAAGAGTTTCTGACAACTCAAATGTTTGTCAATTCAAAAGAGGGATGGCAATTTCCATCTGATCGGGCAGGTAATGCTTAAAAGCACACACTGTGGTTTTTGCATTCTTTAAGTTATAAAATAAAGTGACATAGATAAGGATAAAAGATTGTAGTGTATCCTAAAAAAAAGACTTCGATGAAATAACAAGGGGGAGATGGGAGAAAGTATTCCATACATATAGAAACTAATCCAAAGTATAGGGCATTATAAAGAAATATTTCTGTTACCAACGAAACACAAGGAGGTACTACAAGCAAAAGAGCTTACACATTTAATCTTGCAGTGCTAAATTTATTAAAAAGGGCGCAAACATTAACAAATATATTTTTTAAATAGGCCTGCATAGATTATCAATAATTCTGTACACCAAAAACACCTAAATTGAATAAATAACAAGACTACAAAGAGAGTTTGTGTAATACACAAACTCAGAGGCGGCCCCCGTCGGAGTCGGATCCCTGTCAGATCCGCCTATTTGCAAGATGTTTCGGAAGTTCCTCCTAAGTTGAAAATAATTAACTTCTCGCTGGACGACGAAGGATGGCGAGCAGGGTATAAACCTGCCTTATCTTGATGTTTGCGCACTAGACTTTAGTTCGGATTTATCGTTGGTCCCTGGCTCAATTCCTGTATGCTCCCATCCTTAAACTATCGCAATATTTCTGAAAGAACAGTAAAGGTTAAATCATATTTTCAAAAGCCTTTAGTGTTTTTTTTTCTAACCGTGACGGACAGACCAACCAACAGACAAAACGCACAAAAATATACTTCTTTCATTCTAATGGGGGCACTAAGCAATTGTTTTTTTTTAAATCTGATTTTTAAAAAAAAATTAAGAAATTAGTTTAGAATCATGTCATTTCCGGGCTTTACACTAGTACAAGGAAGCCGCTGCTAAAAGTTCATTTTAAAAAATGTGCATGATATCTACAAGTGAAGAGCATTTCTTATAGTAACATTTCCTCCCTTACATTTACGTAATTGTTTTAGAATTGGTGTTTTGTTATTAAAAAATCGCTTGCATAATTAATTTTATAAATTAAACGGTTTGCTTTTAGAAAACTAAAAGTAGCCGTTGCACCTAAACTTTTCAAGCCTCATTTAATGGTGAAAAAATATTTTTCGTATCTCTTCTAGTTTTGGCGCTCTGAGTGTGACAGACGGACAGACGGACATACAGACAGAAAGTCATTTTAAAAAATGTGCGTGATATCTACATGCTAAGAGCATTTTTTTCTAGTAACATTTCCTCCCTTAGATTTACGTAATTGCTTCACAATTGGTGTTTTATTATTAAAAAATCGCTTGCATAATTTTAATAATTTTTATAAATTAAACGGTTTGCTTTTAGAAAACTAAAAGTAGCCGTTGCACCTAAACTTTTCAAGCTGCATTTAATGGTGAAAAAATATTTTTCGTATCTTTTCTAGTTTTGGCGCCCTGAGTGTGACAGACGGACAGACGGACAGACGGACATTTTGCACAAACTTAATAGCGGCTTTTTCGCTAAAAATCGTTATTTGCCATAGAAGCACATTTTTCAAATTTGTATTGCAATCTTTTAATGTTATAAAGGGGAATCCATAAATGATAAAATATACGAACTCGTAGTTAAATTTAGAATGTTTATTGGTTTTACTTTGATATTTTTAATCTATACCGAATTATAAGTAGAGAATAGTGTACTTCAATCTTGATTCTTTTTTTTGTGTTCAACATAATGATTAAAATAGTGTGATGAACTTCAGAATGGTTATAGATTTCTCTATTTAAATAATACATTCTTAGTGTTAAGTCATCATGCTTACTAAAGTAGATCTTCCTACTCACCAACCCGTACGGTGCCGCGCATGCGCAGCCACTTCGCACTTGTATTCCAAACAGGTCGTTCAGCAACATGGCGACAAAGTCGTGATGGAGAAGACGACCGGTGACTCGGTTGAGGAACAGCATAGAGAAGATTGGAAGACGGTCGACATTCAAGTTGCCTAGTATCAGGATATTTGGATGTTCCACCCATAATGCTTTGGCTAATCTGCACAATTGGCAGCACACAACGAAAAAATAAAAGCAAAACAAATTATTGAGCTGCTTGAATACAAAGTATCATTTATATTTATTTCTCATAGTAAACACATTGTTGAAAGCACATAGGGATCGTAAAGTGCACATGGTTGTAGAATGCATTGGGCCTTAAAGTGCACAGGGTTGAAAAATAAAGAGTTGTGAGTGGACATTTTTGTAGAGAATGTAAGGCTGCATAGGCAGTTAAAATGCACAAAATGGTTGAATAGGCCTACACAGGTTTTAGAGTGCACACGAAAGTAAATTAGTTTTTGCGTGCACTTGTTACATAATGAACAAGTTGGTGGAATGCTCGTGATATAGTGCAGAATGTGGTTTGTTGCTATTCTTAGTAAGGTGGTCACCATTATAGAGTGCACGGTGCACCAGATACTAGGGTGCACAAGCTGGCGGGGTTCATATGATGGTAGCATGCACAGGGTGGTAGTTTTGATAGTCGATGCACCAAATGCCATTAGGCACATGTTGATGTTGCGCAAAGATAGTCAACTGTTTGCTTATAAACTTAGATCAACATTTCGGCTCATAATTTCAAAGTGTTAATTAAATTGTATCTGGCTAGATCCTATACGATTAACATCAACAGGAATAAGTAGTGTTGAAAGGCTACCACAGTCCATAGTTCATGAGCTTGGCATAGTAACTTAACAACTTTCCTTCGAATGATTTACATTAACATATTTGTTTTTATTTTGTTATCCAAAGTCGGATCAAAGAACAATCTAAAAAACAAACATCTGTATATATATTTCTCAAAAGACAAGTTCAAAAGTTCAGCCGAGTAAGCAACAATAACAAGTAAATGGGAAGATCCCATGGCGCAGCACGGTGTGAATGGAAATTGGTGCATCCCAATCCGCACTATTTTGTGAATGAAAGTGGTGTTTATATAATTCTCTTCTTCTCGATTTTTGTCATAATATTAAAAGTATTTCCAGATTATTGTGTCGTAAGACTATTGAAACTAGAACAACAATACACAGATAGAGTATACTCTCAGGTTTCACTTTAGCAGTACTTAAATTAATATCACAAATTACGCACATTCGTTCATTAGACATGATTACGAAAGGTAACTCATCTCTCTATTTCTAGATCTAGATCTAGATCTAAAACTCGAATTCGACTCTAAGATTATAGAACTTTTCTTTGCAAAGATAGTTTCATGCTTTAGCACATGAACATACTAATTATAGTCCATTCATTTCATATTTTAATCAAATTAACATTCAAATTTGTTTTTCTAAAGCATTGTTACATGAGTGCAACTCTATTCTTAATATCGCGTAAATTAAGGTCAATTAGCCATTTTCAGCTACATTCATAGAATTTTTTATTCATGAATTCACGCAGCTTTACTTATAACAAGTAAATGGGAAGATCCCATGGCGCAGCATGGTGTGAATGGAAAAGATATATGCAAATCCGCACTATTTTCATTCACAAAATAGCATAGCATTTTTTTTTCACTTTACTTTTACTTTACAAACGATTTTAATAATTTCCGGAGATTTCCAGGAGTTTTTTGTAGGCCTATATTTAATAACATTTCAGGAGATTTCCAAGGGGCTCCTGTTAAATCAAGAGGCCGCGGGAAATCTGTTATATGTTATAAAATGGTTCAATTTCATAATTTATACACCTAAACATTAGCACGGGTCCAAAGCGGTCGCATATATTGCTGTGCCTAAGGCCTGCCCTGCAATATAGCGGAGTATGCTATGCCACCGGTAGACTAGTTTTTTTTTAAATCTTCAATAAAGCTTTCGTAATCTTGGTGCTTACTTAAAGTGGCTCAATTATTTCTATACTTATTGCTATAATCAATTTTGAATAGACTATTTTCATTAAGTTAAACATCTTAAGAAGTGCTCCATTCATATGATCGTTACATAACATTGATATTGAGGCAACAACGTATCACAACACATTACAAGCATAAATAAATAAATATGCCTACTCCATCATCTGCATCTCCTTTTCCATAATGAACTTAGGTTTAAAGGCATCCTTTAACTTGAACACCAGGCCTGCTCGGATAGACTCTATGATGGCCGGGGTGCCGCCCTCTTCTTTGTGCTCTGGTTCAGTGAAGTAAACGTGATTCTGTCTCCGCACCTGGTCAGACAACAAAAACAATTAGTCTAAAATGAATGTCTACATTTGAGAAACACACCTTTGTGTGCAAAAAAAATATTCTAAAAAACAAATACTCTAAGAAGATTTGGAAGAAAGGGAATAAAAAATGAAAAAAAATAGATTTACTTTATAAGTGATACTATAATTTTTTTTTGCAATAGTCTCTTTGCAAACAAACAAACAAAAAATAAATAAAAAGAAACCTACTTACGAATACTACTGTTCCACCTCCAACACCATGAGGGTATGTGTTTTTAAAAATCCAACTTTTGGCCACCAAAAGTCCTAGTTTAAAAAAAAAAGGTTACCCATATTTTAGAATAATAAAAATGCACTAACTTTATAAATATGATTAATTAGCATAGTTCTGAATTGATAGTACTGATACAGGTCATCATAAATCATCATCAAAGTCCATTTGAGTGAAGGCTTGAGAAGCTCAAATCATCTCTTCCAAAAACCCTGCTGTTTTGCGTAGTGCATACATGTCACCCTACAGTTAGAGAATCTTTGGTTTCCCAAACCTGTAGAGATGGAGATCAGCAAGTCTAGGGCATTCAAACAGAATATGAGGCAAGGTTTCCTCTTCTTTCCCGCAGCGGGGGCACCGTGAATCGAAATTTGGCCATAGCCGTGAGAAATATGAGCCAACCGCATAATGGTCTGTCCTGCACTGTGCTATAATATCTTGCTCAGGCATAGACAGCCTCCGTCATTGGGAAGTGCGGTCAGGGCGCCTCATGCGCTCCAAGACTCAGCGGGCTTTTTGGGACATGTCCCAGCACTCAAACCACTTTTCTAATTCAGTTTTTTGAATTATAGAAAGAGCATGAAGAAAAAATGTTCAGTGGTTGGAATTTACCCTCGACGGTGGGCCAAGGAGTCTGCAAGAGTCGGCACCCACTGCAGTACAGGGGAACCATAGCGTTGCTTTATGTAGTGTGAAGCCATGATACTGGTAGTCATGTCCTATGACAAAGATGCCATTAGTAGAGAAATGTTGTAATGTATTTGTTAAACAAGCATTAAGACAACAACACAAATCAACCCAGCTATATAAGGGAAAGAACCGCATAATTACTGCAGGTCTATAATGCAAGATTTATCTCTCTTTTCCTATATAAAACAAAATTAATTAACTAATACTCATTAATTAATTAATAGATAATTTTTTGTGATTGGTTCTTGTGTTGTCGTCGACAATTACTAATTGTAACAAGTTTCAACTTGATCTAAGAACGGGAAGTTGGAGATTTAACGTGTACAAGATTAATTGTTGTAATTGTTAGCATAGTAATAAATAAAAAAGGAAGTGCTGGCTGATGAAAGGGGGAGACGCCTGCTAAGATGGCGAGAGCTGGTAGATTTGAATGAGTTGGGAGAACAATGAAAATCATTTTAACACCTTCTGACTAAATCGGTATTTTGTATATTGTTACAACTCTACAGTGGTGGACTGAATGTGTGTACGTGTGAGACCCACTGACACGCACAGACGAAGGCGGGTCACAGGTCAACGTCTGTCCCTAGTGTGACCTGTGCTGGCGCAAGTGACCCGAAAGCTTGGACTAGAACAGTGTGTGTTGTACAGTCAGAGTTGCAGTCCAGTACGAAACAGAGTGGACTGGTGTTATGAACAGGCTTTGAAAATGTAGCTGTACGCGTTATAGATGATTGTCGTGTTAGTTAGGAGTTCCATTGTGTTATTAAGCATTTGAAATAAGTGTAGACAATTGTGTGTATTGGCTGTGGTGTTGTGTGTTTGTTATTAAACCGCCACTGTGTTTTTGAAGCTCTTGTTGTTAAGTTCTTGAGTTAGATGTGTTGTGTTGTTGTTAAGCAGTGTTTGCAGAAGGCCTGAGAAGTGAAGTTCGTAACAATATTAATACACTGACATAGAACGCCTTTAGTTGGATGTATATTGACAATATTGAGTTCATTTTGTTGTGAAGAAAGACTTTAGCTTGTTTTGATTTCTGTGTGTTGAGTGAATAGATAGTCTGAAGAGTAGTTTGCAGTATTTGTCTGAAGCTATATAACAACACACAATCACACAATGACAGTCGGTCAGAGGTTGTTTGTTTATATGATGTAGCAAATGTCATTAAATTACGGCTAATTTTGTATCATTAATAGTCATCTCAGTTTCTGTGCTATAAAAGTAAAACAAATCATTCACGACGGTGGCTAAAATTATAATGTATTTTAGGTAGACTCGCCTGGCGTTTGAGGTCCACCGATAAATTTGTGTGGAGAAATAAAAATAGCGTCTTTGTAAGCAAGATCACTGAAAGAAAACAAGATAAAACAAGAATTTCGATTTTGGTACAAAATTAACAAGAATAAACTTAAAAACAAAAGAATGGAATCTTTTAGAAAGAATCGCTTGGAGAACAACTGAAAACACATGTTGATGATAAATTAATGTTAGCCAATGACCGATTATTCAAACTACAAATCAATCTATCTTATTAGAAAGAATTCAATTAATTAAGTGAATAAATCAATGGATCAAATATTGATAGAATACGTTATATCTTTTTTGTTAAATGTACATGTATTGATCATTGTTTTTGCTGTTTATAAATATTCATTAAAGTATTTAAAACAATTGCATTTATCTTACATGATTGAGACAGTTGAAGATTGAATTAGCAGGATGAAAATGTAAATGTCAAAAGTTGGGTAACATTCAAAGCACTGATAACAACAACAAAAGCAAATGACTTCATCAGCTATTGATGAATCTAAAAAAATCTTAAGCTGGCAGAGGCATCAACGGAATACTTAAATTCTATTTTAAATACTAACCCTCTGTCTATTGACTACTTACCCTCATTCTATTGACTAAATACCCTCAGTCTGTTGACTACTTATCCTCAGTCTATTAACTACATCTATGCTCTTCTTACACACAGAGAAGACTACTCTGGCTCAGTCATGTCACTCGCATGCCAGATGGAGGAATCCCTAAAGACATACTATACGCTGAGCTGCTGCAGAGGGTGTCAGAATCAAGGGCCGCCCAAGACTAACCCACAGAGATGTCTGTAAGCGAGACATGAGAACCACGGGCATCGAAAAAGTATGTGGGGGGGGGATAGCCTAAGACCGGACAGCATGAATAAACACTGTAAGTGCTGGTACCAAATTCGCTGAGTGCAAAAGAAGCGAAGCTGCATCAGTCAAGAGAAAGAAAAAGAATGCTGCCCTGTCAACTAGCCCTAAGTCAGATGCATACACATGCACGAACTCCAGAATCGGCTTAATCAGACATACCAGATTCTGCCCCCTCTCAAGACGAAACCAAAGCCATTGATTCACCTGGGTGCATCCATTGTCTTCCGAGACACAAGGAGCCACATACATATATTGACTACTTTCCCTCAGTCTATTGATTAGTTACCTTCTGTCTAGAGACCACTTACCCTCTGTTAGTTGATCTTTTACCTGCTGTCTGTTGACTGCTTACCCTCTATCGACTACTTACCCTCAGCCTATTGCGCTTTTATTGTCTACTTACCCTCTGTCTTTACAGTTCATGTCAATGTCCACGTAAGGGGCGGCGCATGCAAAGTCAAAAAAGGCGTAACCATTATACTGATGCATAAGGATGGATACAGCCACAGTGTCCGTGAGGATACCAGTCACGTTAGAGGCAGCCGAGAAGGAGCCTATCAATAGCTTTTCAGAGCCGCAGCGTTTTTTCTATACCAGAATCAAAGAAATCGATTTAGTTGCATTAATCTACTAATTCAAATCGGTATGAGGTAATGTAAGCTAGATATATTTATTGTACATTTTTTAATTTCAGTTATATCTTATATATATGTTATAAGGTAATAGAGAAATGTGATTATAATTATATGCATAGGTTCAATAATCTTACAGAAAGTGGTTATTCGGTTTTTGATTTTATTCTATTAAAATAAATGTTGGCTAAATTCAATTGACATTAATTAAACGATGTAATATATTTGTGAAAAATATTTAAATACGACATACGTTATAGATAATCAAATTCTGTCTTTTTACGTTGACCATTATTATCTTTCCTTTTTTTTTGGTGTACAAATGTAAAGATAAGTATTTAGTGAGTATTGAATGTAAAACAAAAGGTAATAAAGGGAGAAATTATAAATACTAATGAAAATATTTACCTTTAATTCTTGTTCTAAATGTTCTAGATCTATAAGTCCGTGAGATGTTTGCTTTATTCGTATAACCTTAAAACAAATTAAATTCCAATATCAAGATTTGTGACAAAGGTGTCTATTGTAAAATGTGTAATTGTTTTCAAACGAAATCACAAATATAAAATGATGTTGATGAGAAGGATTGTGTCAGATACATTTAGAGATTCGATGCCGCCAAATGAGCAAATAGCGAAATGGACAATCCAAATGATTTTAAGGATATTTAAATAGTATTAAGATCATTAATCTCATTAGCCAGAGGAATATCGTAGACTTCTAGCTGCGAATTCCTTAATTTTGTTATTGTACAATTGTTTTATTTGAAATAAGTTTGTATTTCATAAGAAATTTCGCCTTCCCAGACCGGTGAGTGATCAGTTAAATAAAATATCTAGTAGATTTTTAATACATTTGTTGTCTCTTCCAGTGAGTCCTGCCCTCGATACTCTAGCACTGTGAGAATCCAGGTCCATACAACAGACTTAAGGATTGTTTTTAAACTACTCACATTAGCTTTGAGTTCAATCCAAGGTAAAATGTTTGAATGGTGCTCGTATGGACCGACAAAAACAGTCTGAAAAAACAAATATGGAATTTTTTTTTCTTTTAATTACTTTCAGTTTTTTTTTAAATGTTGTTTAATCTGATGTAATTCACTAGTAATTAGTTGTTGTTGTTTTTTAGCGGCCCCCGAAAGGGGAAAAGACGCTATTAGTTTTGTGTGGCCTGTCTGTCCGTCTGTCTGTCTGTCTGTCTGTCTGTCTGTCTGTCCGTCTGTCCGTCCGTCCCGTTTAGTGCTCAGAAAGTAGAAGAGAAAATGAAAATCTGACATCACGATAATATAGAGCATTCAAAGTTCTGATGCAACGGCTACTTTTTTTTTTTTCTAAAAGCTCAAAATCTAATTTTAAAAAATATTTTATGCAAACAGTATTTAAAGAGAAAAAACCTAATTAGTATGCAATTTAAATGAAACCTACTTTAAGACAATTAATACTCTAATATACTGCACATGTTTTCACATTTTTTTTGTTCCAACATACGAGTAACATACCAGTATTTACTCGTAAAGTAATCAACTCATAAAAGAGGTGTTGCTTTTCATCGTTGGAGCTTTTTAGATTTCGTTACTCTTCATTGTGTTTTGATTCGATTTGGATATTAAGTGTTGTTCTGTGTTTTTCTGTGCAAGGAGCACACTATTTTTATTCATTTTCTGTTTACCTTTTTTTAATTTCTTAACTTTGTTGTTTACTAACATGTCTATTAAGACATTCACGATTGAGAAAAAGGATCTGGAGGGAGGCCTCGTCCATCCTCCGGGGACCCTTCTTCTCAAACTATCCGGACAGGGGGCAGTCAGAGCCTCGATGGCGACCATCGTTGCCGCCTTGGGGCTCAGGCCGGAGGAGGTGGGTCCCCTGTACCGGTTCGAGAACCCGTATTTGTGGTTTCTCGGCGTCTCCTCACCCGCGGTGAGGGGAAAGATACTGGGCCGAACCTTCGGAAAGGAAGACACTTTCAGGGTGGAGGTGACCACCCTGGAAGAAGAAAAGATCAAAATCACCCTCCACTGGGTGTCCCCCCGCATCTCTAAATCCAAAATGGAAGAAATTGTCAATAGTATGGCGGAGGATGGCTCCAAAGCAGAGGCCCACAAAATAGATGGGACAGACAAGTGGGTCAGCTGGATCAGACCAAAGAAGGGAGCTGAGCTGCCCCATTACATACAGCTCAGGTACGAGGATGACCCGAGAACATATAAAGTACTCATTACAACCCCGGGGAGGAGACAACAGTGCTGGCACTGCCAGAAGGAAGACCATTGGTCAAACCAGTGCCCAACCAGAACCACCCCTAGGGGTAATAAAAAAGAAGGGGTAAAGATCCCAGAACCCCCCAAAACATCATACGCTACGGCCCTAAAAGGAGGGAGTACAAAGAGTACCCAGGAGGGTGGGTCGGGGGAAGAGGAGGGTTTTAGGGTAGTGGAGAGGAGGAGGAAGGCCTCAGATGGGCAGGGAGGAACTGGTAAGGATAAGGAACTAGCCCCCTCCCCCAAAAAGGTAGAAAGAGGAGGGAGCGCGGGAGGGTCAAACTCCCACAAAAGACTTAAACCAGAAGAAAAATTAAGGTCGGAGCCTGACACTCCGACCCAAGTAAACAGAAAGAGGACCCTATCGTCCTCCTCCTCTTCACTGTCTGACGGCCAGTGCGGTGAGGGAGAGGTGGAGGGAGAGGGCGAAATGAGAGAGGAGGGAGAGAGGGAAGTGGAGTTTCCCGATTCCCCAGGCCAATTGATCATAGATGAGGGGGATGACCCTGGCACACACTCCAGTTCATAAACACAAAAAGCAAATCAGAATAGTGGACCACACACAGACACACAAACACGCACTCATAGAATACGATAGCATGTTAACACGCACACACAACAACCCACCCACACGCAGACATGGCAGACATCACAATTCTCTCTCTAAATATCAGAAGCTTAAAGAACAAACACAAATATTTAGTACACTTAGCCAACACCTATAAAACAGACTTCATATATGTTCAAGAGAGAAACACGCACACACGATACCAGGCAATGAAAATCACATCAGACATGGGTTTTGCGGGTGGGTACTTTAGTTTAGGGCAAAATAAAAGAGGGGCAGCTATTTTACAGACATCTAACAGATTCAAGGTTACATACACACACAGAAAATAACGGTAGGGTAGTCATAGTTAAGGTAGAATCACAAAAACACGCATACACTCTAGTGAACATTTACGCTCCAGCTCAGAGTGCAGAAAGGCCTTTGTTTTTTGAAACTCTGAGCGAAGAGCTACACAGCAAACACGTAGGGGAAAAAATAATTTTAGGTGGGGACTTCAACTACATAGAAACGCAATTAGACAGGAAACATACGAACACGCAGGGTCCACCCCCTCAAACCCAAACTCAAACTAACAACTATCTCAAAGAGATAAAAGTTCAACATCGAATAGGGGACGCTTACAGGGGAGTGTACCCAAAGGGGAAGGATACTACAATGAAACATAGCACACACCCAGTGGAGACTAGACTAGACCGGTTCTACACACCGAATGACATTCAAATTAACGAAATAAAACACCTGGACGAGACATTGACTTACACAGACCACAAAGGAGTATTAGTTAAAATAGGGGGAGAGAATAAGGAGGTTAAAAAACAACGAAATTTTTGGAAATTTAACAAAAGTCTGCTTGAAGAACCGCAAATCCAAAAATCTATCGCAGACACGATCCAGAATTGCATAGGAGAAGAGGGAAACGAAGGGGAAATTATACAAATGTGGCCGGTACTCAAAGAGTCCATTAAACAACAAGTGATAGTTTTAGCAAAGATTAAAAGTAAAAAATTAAAAGACGAAGAGACAAGACTTAGAGACAGATTACAAACAACAACGAACGACATTGACAAAATAGAACTACAAGGACAGTTAGAAGACATATATAAGTATAAATATAAAGGGGCAGAAATCAGATGCAAGTACCCAAGTTTATCGGAATCACCAAACAAACTATATTTATCGGCAGAACAGAATGTACAGAAAGACAGGACAATTACAACAATAAAAGACACTGACGGAGAAGAAACACAAGACCACAAACGGATAAATGATATATTTTGCAAATTTTTTAGAGAAATATACAAGAAAGAACCGACAGCAGCAGACGCACAGAATTTTTTCTTAAACAATGTTAAAACAATAGTAGACGCAGACAAAGAAACCGCAGACAGACCCTTCACTCTAGCGGAACTGAGGGCTGCCCTAGACATGACCCAAAACGACAAATCCCCAGGTCCCGACGGTTTAACATACGAATTTTACAAAGCTTTCTTCCCCCAAATAGGACCGTTACTGATAAAACTATACACAGACATGTTAGGGAAAGGACAGACACCAAAAGACTTTAACCTCGCATACATTACTCTACTACCCAAAAAACCCGAAAATAACACCTCACCTAGCGACTTCAGACCAATTTCCCTATTAAACACAGACTACAAACTTATGACCAAAATGATTTTCCTAAGACTAAAACCCATAATCCCACTCCTAATAGGACAAGACCAATACTGCAGTAACCCTGACAAGAATATTGACGAACTAAACCACTTTTTAAGAGACATTATTTATTACTGCAAGGACAAGGACTTAAAGGCAGCCCTCATGTCCGTTGATCAAGAGAAAGCATTTGACAGAATTGACCACGACTACCTTTTTAAAGTACTACACAAAACTAACATAGACGAGACACTAACGAAATACATCAAATTAATCTACACAGATGCCGCAAGCCAACTGATCATAAACCAAAAACTTAGTGATAGGATCCCCATAAGAAGATCAGTCAGGCAAGGGTGTCCCCTATCCCCCTTCCTATACACCCTCTGCCTGGAACCCCTGTTAGAAAGTATAAGATTAGACTCAGAAATAGTAGGCATTAAAATCCCGGGCCCCACCCCCTTAGTTAAAATCAAAGCATATGCAGATGATACCACCCTGTTTCCCACCTCAGAAAAAGATGTTAAAAAGATGATAGAGAAATTTACACTATTTGGGAAGGCGAGCGGGTCCAAAATTAATTTTTCCAAATCTTCCATCATGTTCCTGGGGAGGTGGGAGGTCCCCCCAAACAAAACTCACGGGTTTAGAATAGAGACAGAAATACAAATATGCGGCATCGTGTGGACCAGAGACCCGACACACTACGTGACGAAACAATGGGACGCTATTATTGACAAGACAAAAAACATTTTACAATTATTTCGACACACATCATCCACCATTTTTGGCAGAGCCATTTTAACCAACAGCTTAATTACACCCAAAGTCCTTTACCTGACCAACGCTGTAGAGCCACCTCCCAAATTCATAGACAAAATAAACAAAATAATTAGGAAATACATTTTCAGAAATACAATCACAAACATAAAACACAACACACTAATTCAAGACAAAAAAGACGGGGGGATTAGCCTACAAGACATAAATACAAAAATAAAAGTACAAAGGTTAAAATATTTAGGAAAAGTAGTTAGGTCCCCCGAAAAA
>JADKLZ010000728.1:19125071-19141081 GCA_021533235.1 Biomphalaria straminea
ATATAGATAGATAGATAGATAGATAGATAGATAGATAGATAGATAGATAGATAGATAGATAGATAGATATTCTATAAGATTTATTTCCCTTTTTGATATCAAAACAAAGTTAATAAATGACCACTAATTAATTAGGTAATTAATTAATTGATTGACTAGTGTTTAATTTGAAAGAATAAATAATTTACAAAGTCTCAACCTGATTCAAGAATTGAAAAGTAGAAGAGATAACGTGTTAAAATATGTACCAAACAGACAGAATATAAAGGTTTAAATGTATAAATCAGTAAAATTACAGATCATCTTAACGAGTATAGGCTAGAGATCAAAATTTATGATATTTTATGTAATGCCTTCTAGTGCCTCACCCTGGCACGCCACTGCATTGAACATAATATAACACAAAGAAAAGAACAATTTGCTAATTACCTTCCAGATGCTGTGTAATCCAAGTAAGTCACTGAAAAAAATAGAAGTAATATTAGCCCTATAGTTATTGGGGAACTGGAATTTCAAAAGAAAAATATAAATAAGTACCTTAAAAAAATAGGCTTACGTCTGCTCCTCGTGTATTTAAGATGCTAGCATGTAATATACAACTGACTCATTTATCACGTAATAAAACTTGACTTCTTATTGGTCTAAATGTCTATGTATCACATACCTATATTTTTGCCGTACGGTCCTTTAAAAACAAAATCTGTGCCCACAATGTTTCTAAATATGTAAGAGCACAGCTCGTTTTTGGCTTTCTCGTCCAGCTCCTCCGGGTTGATGAGTCTTTTCAATATGTCGCTGGTGTCGCTGAACATGGAAGATGTATCGAAAGTATCCACAGCTGTCGGGTCCTCATTTTCTCTCGACAGTGGAGTCTGCTCCTTGCTTAACGACTTGGAGGGTTCATTCACAAATTTCGCGCTGCTGGACTCCTCCTTCGTTCTTGACGTCCGGCTCTCGGCGTCGTAGACCTGATCGTACTTGCGTTCAATATCCGGTACCGACTTGTAGGAGGCGTCAGCGGAGTCGTGACGCGATCCTGACATTGCAAGTTGTTGAATAGAATTCTCAAACTAGGCTCATGGGAGTATTTGTTGCTGTTTTTGTTTTCAATGCTTTTAAAAGCAACATCGTTGACAGTGGAAAACGTAAATTCAAGTGTTTTATAATCTGTGATGAATCATAGAAGTCTTCTTAGTTTTGAAAAGCAACCGAAGGGTTTGATTTTATAAACTATACAAGGTCTTTAAATGGAGATCTAGATTTTTACCGCCAAGAAAAAAACGATGCAGATTTTCTACTTCTAAATTACATGAATAGCCTCTTCTATGTCTACCACTAAATCTACATCTATGTCTAATACTTGCATAACAAAGTTGAAGAAAATATTAGGCCTATAGAGATTGGAGTAGATTTATGAGACAATGTAATAGGGTTATAACTTTTCTTGATCAAAGTATCTGAGTATAGGTGTGGATCTTGATGTTATAGGCCTAATGCTACAGATATTATCTACTAATTAGATATATCTAGATCTACTTCTCTGATCATGGCATGTGTGTTACAATCTTTGATTCATTGGTGATGTATAAAGACATACAACTTTTTTTGTTATTTTGTCTGGTTCAAATTGATTGAGTTGAGTCTTGGTACTAAAGTGCGGACTTACCCGAAAAAAAAACAAAGAAAAACAAGTACTTAAAAGTGCGCATTAAAAAAAAAGGTTCACTTCTACGACTAAGCTGCTAAGCAAAGGAGTGTGATGGCTGAGTGGTAAAGCTTGTTGACTTCAGAACGAGAAGTCACGAGTTTAAATCCCGGTGTAGTCTGGGCATTATAAGCATCTGGAGTTTTTGGACACTCATTAGACCTGACATGTTGAGGAAGTAAGGGTGGTTTTTCGTTGTGCTACATGACACCTTCGTTGACCGTCTGTCATAGAAGCAGATGAGTAGGCCTATAGATCCTCATACATGCTTCTTTAGATTGGTAAGTCTGAAAGGAGTAGGCTATTACTACACTTGCGCCGGTATGGACAGTATAGAGGGACTTCTTATGGTCCAACAGCTACGTTGGGAAGGGCACGTATCCCGTATGGGAGACGAACGTATGCCAAAGGCAGTCTTTTTTGGTGAGCTAAAAGGTGGTCGACGTAACAGAGGCGCCCCACGAAAACGCTTCAAAGACCAGCTTAGACGTCAACTTTCCTTGGCTGACATAGAAGAGAGCACCTGACTCTCTAATCTTCGGACTCGAAGACAAGCATTATCATCGTTATTATTATTACTACACACACACACATATTGTTTATTTAGGCCTACAAATGATTCATAGCTAGATGTCAGCCTTTTATTAACTTGCCCCACCCACTGGTTGGCTTAAAAATGCGCATGTTAATTTGCTTTACTAAAAACTAACTGCAAACAAATAAACACACATATACACACTGCAGCAAAACATGGATTCTTCAGTCGTAGTTCCTTCAGTCTAGTTTCATGGTCTACGTCGCGAGATTCAAGTCCTTTTATATAAAGGCACATTCCTTGTTCCATATGCTAGAACAAATTTGTGCAAATGCTCCTTCTTCCCTAGTGCTATTAGAGCATGAATGGGTTGCCTCAGCCAGCCAGGAAAACCAGTGACGTGGCAGAATTTAGGTTATATTGGTTAATATGCATGACTAAATGCATGACGCGTGCGTAGGACGTAATCATCTTTTTTTTTTGAAGTAAAGTCTGTATTATATAGGCCTAAGATAAGAAAGGATAAGAAGCTGATGATGGTCTCTAATATTACACATATTATTATCTCACTCTGTCTGTCTGTATGTCTGTCTAGGTGGAATTGTTTTTTCGTTCTTGACATTCTTGGATGAAGTTGAAATTTTACACACTTATTCATTGTCGATGACAACACTTGAATCAAATAGTTCATTCGCGTCGAAGAAACATTTAAGGCGAATGCAGCAATAGCCGCTGAAAGCATTCAAAATAGCCAATTATAAAAATCAAACCAGAGTGGCAATTAAACTTTTTTTTCCCCAAAGGTATACATAAAACTGTCAAATTTCTTGGTAAAATGTTTGAGTCGTTTATGAACCATAATCTCCAAATACAAAAACAAAACTTAATAAAATACTCAGAAAGACACAAAGATAAAGATAGGAACAGAGGCGTAACTTATAGCAATGTGCGGGTGTTGCGGGCCGCACGGGGCATTAAATTAAGGACAAACAGTGCAGAAGCTTAAATAAGTTACTTCTTAGTTACAAAAAAAGGGCAAAGCATAAAGGTGAAAAATGATAAGTACAAACCGGATTCGAGGGTTCAAGAAAAAATCACCAGATGTGACCAATACCATGAAACAAAATCAATTGCGATCCATGATGAAAACTTTGCATGCAGCTCAATAATTTGGCAGGTGGAAAAAAATGTATACGATAAAATTATTGACAATTTTGCCAGCAATTAAAGCACGTTATTAGATTCTCGAGATCTTTGCTAAATTTGGCAAATAATCAATACTATGACAAAGAATACAAATTAGTTTGAAAAAAAAAGTCATTTTGTTGTTTATTTCGTTTTTTTTTTCTTCTTTTTGTGGTGATGGTGGTGGTGGGGGGGGGGGCATTAGGAAGAGCTGCCGCACTGGACATAGGGTGCCTACCCTATTACGCTACTAATGAGGAACATAAAAAAAAAAATCAGCAATCGTGAAGTTTTATTGATGCTCTCATCAAAACAAGTTGTTGTTAATGCTGATTTACCAAAGAAGAACATTTAAACAAAAATACCAAGAATGAGGCAGCAAAGTAAACCTTGAAGTAAAAACTGCATTGCAGTGCTTGATTTTGTACAATTCATAAGCCTTTTAGACCTCAAAGAATCTTTCAGAACCCTTACAGTAAGCCTTAAACTGTTTCTTACCTTTCTAATCTCATCATAAATAATAATTAAAAAAAAAAACGACTTGAAATTTTTCTTCGTTGAGCCAGGCATGAACACACTCATAAAATCTTATCAGCCTCTTTTATAATTTTTTTTAAAAACAGTTATAATGTCAATAAACACTCCTTCTTCACAGTAATTTTTTATGTACATTTGTTACTCATATAATATACATTTATGTAACTTTTTCACTTAGGGATCCGTGGGCAAGTTTTAACTATTCAATGGGGTCTCGGGTAAAAAAAAAAATAATTGAGAACCTCTGGTTTAGTCGCGATCTTAATCGTTATTTATGTTGGTTTGGAAGTTTTTTAAGGAAAAATGTTTAACTCAACCTAGACCATAATTTTTAAACTGATTATTTTAATTTAAAATTCTAAAAATGCAATTAAAATGAAAAATATATATTATTCTTATTTTATTAAAATTATTTTTTTTCGAAGAAAAATATAATTCTAATAGATTTTTTTTGAAACATTTTCCAATCCTAAAAGTATGACATCATTTTCAAAATGGCGGATCACATACCCAAACAATCTTGTTTCTATGTAGAGAAATAAAAAAAAAATATTATTAAACATGTCGTATACGATATTTATACGCGATATTTTAATAATAACAATCAAATTTACCCAAAATTAAAGAAATTATTCACCCTAAAACAGATGTAGATATTTATTTGTGAACACAGTGAATCGATTGTGAATCATTTTTTTAGTGAATGATTTTAATCTGTCATCTGAATCAGATTCTCAATTCTGATTTATCATTTTGATTTTATGATTTTCTTTCATTTATCACGAATGAATAAAAATAAATGAATGAATTGAATAATATTAATTATAATATGACATTCATATGGAACAATTGACTATTGATATTCACACTGTTGAAATTGAATGTATGTATAATCATAATCATAATCAATGTATAATTGTATTAAATGTATATAAGATAGTCTAGACTAGATACTATAGTCTAGTAATAGTATAGTAGTATATAAAAAATAATTTAATATATATTGAAAATATTTTTCTTCTTCTTTTTTTTGTTCTCAAATATATTCTAAATATACGTAATTAATGTAATATTATTAATATTTTAATAGTAATATTATATAGGTTATAAAGAATACAAGTAACATCTTCTTACTTGTATTCTAGAATTCTAGACTAATGTCTTATATAGATCTAGGCCTACTACATACACACTTTACGGTCATAAAAAAGATAGACCTAATTAAATATTTATATGTCCTACGCATTTTATGTGTCAATCTATAGTCATGCATGTTAATCATGTTTTATTTTTTTGTAAATTATGGTTTAGTGTTTTATGTAATTAATATGATAAATTAGAGCTTGTTTTCCCATTTAGAATCTATAGTCTATGCCTATAATGGCTATAAATTTTTTTTTCTTCAAGTGAAATTATGAAATTGTCTGTGTTATCATAAAAATTTCTCTATAGATTTAAAAGATGATAATGTAAAGAAATTTAAATTTATGTAATATATATATTTATAAAAAAATTGTTTCATTGTTAAGTCCAAAACTTATAAAATCACCCTTGTGTGTATAATTCTGTATTACATATAATATGCTGCATTGAGTCTATATATATATGCTAACTCTATGAACTGAAATCTACAATTTTTTTAAAATATATTTCTGTTAGGATGGTCTTGATCCAAAGTTGAAATCCAGCTTAATATTCCCATTCACTCCACCAATTCTCACATGTTCCATGCAAACTTTCTAAACTTAGCTGAATAAATAAACATTAGTACATTCTACTTACCTAAATTTTGTGGCTGGGTGGCAAAATCTACTTGGTTACATATAATTGGGACCTAGTTCAAATTCCAACTAAGATGAGTTGTGTTTTCTGAGCGACTAAAGGTTGCATACTAATACCCCTCACCAACTAATTCACTAAAGAGATATTACTCCAAGCAAAAAAGTTGAACAACACAAAAGTAAAAAAAAATCTCATTAAAATTGAACAAAAATCTTAGAAACTGTTTTAATTTTAATGTCATATAAATCTTTTGTTTTTGCTCTAGATGAAAAGTAAAAGAGTATTTTCTCTAGAAGATTCAAAATGAATAAATATCAAAGAATCAAGCAAATTGGGGAAGGAGCCTTTGGTAAGGCTATCCTTGTTAAAAAAAAGGATTCGGCAAGGCAATATGTTATCAAGGAAATCAATATTATTAAGGTAAAAAATTCTCTAGTATGAATAGTCAAAAGTTGTATTTATTTATATATATATATACATACAAGAAACCCTGGGAATTTTAAGAGGTTCCTAATTGGCTTTTATTAATATTATTAGGCTTTAATAGAACTTTAATTTATACATTTTATTTTTGTAAACAGATGTCTGCAAAAGAACGAGAAGAATCAAGGAAAGAGGTATTTTAATTATTTATTATTATTATTATTTATTTTTTTTAGCATTGATATTTTTTATAAACTATATATGATTTTTTTTCCATTTCTTTGGGCCAGCAATATTTGTCTAAAAAAGAAACTTTATTTTCATAGACTTTTTGTTTAATTTACCTTTGAGATTGTAGATTATACTAATGAGAATCCTCGTACCATTAAAGGTGTTTTCAGAAAGTTAATATAAATATTTTAACCAATATTGAAATCTAATTTGTTTTATTTTGTATTCATCCACTAAAGAGAAAGAAGAAATAAGTGTTGTTTTAAATCTCTAATTCAACTTTCAAAATATTGCCTATAACATTCATTGCTACAATGTTAGGAAACACAATTGTATAATAATCAAACATCAGTTACTGTTTCACACAATTTTAAAGCAACAGAGGAAATATTCTTTTAGTGTTCCAGTGTCATTCTAATTGTAGGCCTATATTAGTTTTACTAATGTAATGCTTTGTGACTGTTTACTAGGTAGCTGTTCTATCCCAGTTGAAACATCCAAATATTGTCTCTTACATTGAATCATTTGAAGGTATGCCAATGTAATATTTAATGCATAATATAAGTAATTCTGCAACACTGTCATTTCCTAGCATAAGCAGATGTAAATGAAATTAGTCATAGAACATTTACTTAATTCGCTACACTTTAAAAACAATCTCAAAATCATTGGATCTCAAGAGGTTGTAGTGTCTTACTTGCAAAGGGCATGCTGTATTACATTCCATGCTTTAGAAAGGTGCACCTCTTGACCTTCTCTGTTTCTCTCTCAATCTCTCTTTATTTCTCTCTTTTTTGAAACTTCCATTACTAGCATCCCAATGCAGTCTTAAGTTACTTTTTTAAATATATTTTTTTTATTTCTCTACCCAATAAGTTCTTTACCAATAATTATAAATGTCCATCAATATATGTAGTAAGTTTGAGTGAATTCTTTTTACTTTCAGAGAAGGGAAGTCTGTATATAGTCATGAACTATTGCTCAGGAGGTAAACTTAGTTCTGTAGTGCATTATTTTTTAGATGGCATTATTATGATTCAGTTTTTTTTATTTTTTTCACTTTAATAATTTAGTCTCATATTTTCTTTAAATCAATATAATTTTAGGAGATATGTATGGAAAGATCAATGAAAGAAGAGGTCAATTATTTTCTGAAGATCAGGTATACAACACATTCAATATAAAAAATTAACAAAAACCCTACCATATTATTAGTTGTGATAATTTCTTTCCTATATAGCGACCTAGAGAATAATATTTCTTTAATTCATACTCTCATTTTATCTAACTTATTAAATACAATTGTTGAGTTTCATGTATTGATTTCCCTAACTGTCCTTCAAAGATTGGTAAAGAAGTTATTGAATGAAAAAATATTTTTTCTTGTTTTTTTTTTTCTTTGTGTTCTAATAAACACATGGATGGTTGCCTGGTCGTTTGGTTTGCGGGCTGGACTGTCATTTGGCTTTATCGATGGTCCCAGGTTCAAACCCTGCCCGCTCCCATCCGCCATCATCCTGTGGGAGGTTTGGACTAGGAAGAAAACTATGTTTAACTCTGAAGGAACATCTGAAACATGTAAAACATTTTTGTACAACTTATATATTGCTTCATTTCAGATCTTAGATTGGTTTGTCCAACTTTGTCTTGCTATCAAACACATACATGACAGAAAGATTCTTCATAGAGACATCAAATCACAGGTAGTAATTATTTTGTATGTTTAAGGTTAGAATGATAGTAAAATATTTATGTTCTTAAAATGAATTCTGTTTTTTCATTTTGTTTATCTTTTCAGAACATTTTTCTGACCAACACAGGTACTGTTCAACTGGGAGATTTTGGAATAGCAAAAGTATTAAACACGTAGGTCACAATTTATTAAAATATGTAATGTTAAAGTCTTGTTACTATATTCAAACTTAGGCCTTAGAGAAATTAACTCTTTCTCTCCTAACTGACTATACCAACATTGATTCTACCAGAATGTGATAAATAATTACAGAGAGTAAGAGTTAAATACTATTTAGTTATTACCATAGTTAATTAATTTTTGTTTTCAAATTTAGAGAATTTTTGTACTACTTTAGCCTTAAAAAAATACTATGAAGGAATGTATTGTATGTGCAGGACTGCTCAGTTGGCTCACACATGTATTGGGACACCATATTATTTATCTCCTGAGATAGTTGAAAACATGCCTTATAATAATAAAAGGTGAGTTTCATTGTCCTTAATTATTACACTAGGTATGCACACACTACAATTTTTAAATGACTATGTATACTTTACGATCTTTATGAATAACTTTATTTTAGTCATAATATGAAATGTAATAACAAACAAACCTTGAAATCTTAACAGAAATTTTTGTTGTTGTTTCAGCGATATATGGTCTATGGGTTGTGTCCTCTATGAACTGACGACATTAAAACATGCAGTGAGTTGAATTCTGATTTTAGCATTTTATTATTTCTGCATTTAAACTGTAGTCTGACATGTTCTTGTGCATAAGTCATTATTATTCATATTTTACAGTTTGAAGCTCCAAATATGAAAAACTTGGTTCTTAAAATTATAAGGTAGGCCTTTTGTATCTTTCTTTAACCCAATAGCTCCTATTTCCGGTTACGAAAAACCCTTCTGTAGTCCTGAGCAAAGAGGGATAACTCCGTATTTTAAAAATCCTAAAAATATTTATTTGAAAAAATAATCAAATTTAAGATCTAATACATATAAACAAACAAACAACTTTAAAAAATAGAACTATATGTCTAGTTTTAAGAAATATATACGTTTAATACCACTAGAATTTAAACTTTAAAAATACTTATTTTGCCACGTGGGGGCTTATACACTGGGGCTATGGGCTTTTTTGTTTGAAAAATTATTTAAAAAATAAAAACCTTTCTGATTTTATTAAAAATAGAATCCATAATCTCCAAAATGATTTATAATCACGCTTGCAACAAGTCTAGAAGAAATCTTCTTTTTAAAAAGTTTAAATCAAATATATTGAATAGGTGGTTTTAAAAACATTCTACAATGGTTTAGGACAAAAATGGGAAAACATTTCCAACTATAGAAGGAGCTAATGGGTTACAAAACTGATTTATAAACCCTGGAACATAAAAGAACTTGTGAACTGTTTAAGAGTTATTACATTTGGCTCCTTACAAGTTATCTAGTAGATCATTCTATTTTTTGTACATATAAATATTACTTTCTATATGTTGGAGTTAGATATTATGGTTTTGGTTTGTTTCATGCTCAAAACTGAAAAGATTGTGATTTCCATTGCCCATTATTAATAAGATGTCTTTATTCTTTGATGTTTCAGAGGTAGTTATCTCCCTCTTCCTCCACAATATAGCTATGACTTGAGAGGATTGATAGCTCAGATGTTTAAGAGAAATCCAAGGTAAGTATTTTTTGTTTTATTGAAGTTTCATTGACATTTTTTTTGCAAGGCTAAAACATAATTTAAATCAAACTAGCCTTAGTTGTTATTTTTTAAAATGTCTTTTCTGTATTTACTTTAGGAAACTTGCCTCTCTTAGACCAATCTACTTCCTCTAACAAGGTTTTGGCTGATCTTGGCCTAGACTTAAGAAATTATTTTCACTTTAAAAAAAAAGACAAAGGTTTGAACTACATTTATGCTTCTTTTTTCTTGTACCAACACAGCTTTAACTTTTATCATTTGTTTCAGAGACCGTCCATCTGTAAATACTATTCTAAGGAAAAACTTTATTATGCAAAGAGTTAGAAAGTTTTTATCAGATCAAGTAAGTTTTACTTTATGTACTTTGTGTGTTTCACAAATACACAGACACATATATTATGTATGTATACAAAAGTATATAAAAGAGCACATAGATTATTTAATGTTAAGATTGTAATTGATTGATACAACTAAAAGTATTTATTTGTATAGGATATGCAAGAAGAGTTTAGCCACACTGTCATGCATGGTCATAAGATTGCAAAGGCCTTGCCTCCAGCACCCAAGCCTTCAGCTGGTAATAGTCTTTTCATCATTTATTTAAATATTTGAAATGTAATTTCCATAATGAAAATGTATTACACAACAAAAAATATATTTATCAATACCTTATAGAAGGTTTATCTGATATGTTCAATGGAGACTACCTTCCTGAACTTTTGTTCCAAAGGTCACCTTTTGATTTGATCTTTTCATTTTCATAGGTTCAACTAAACACTTGCTAAAACTTTTCTTTGTGTGTACTTATATGTGTGCCTAGATAGGCAACATAGGGCTAACTATAATATTTGCAAAAGGGTCTTGCAGATACTGTACACTTTGGATGCTTGTTTACCTCTGGTATATTTTAAACTGACTATTGCTATTGGATATCTAAAAATAGACCAGTAAGCAGACTTTTTATACTTTTGTAGTCATATGACCTCCAACAACACACCAATTACAGTCAAAGGAAAAATGCTTAGATTTATATCCTCCCTTGATGTTTGGGGCATTGAGTGGAAAACTGTCCCCATTAAGATCTTTCACTGGCAACATCTGAAGCCTCTTACACCTGGTGTTCACTGCTGTGAGGTCCTCCATGAAAGTGCAGTTCCAAATTATAAGAGGATGTCCCTGTTTGTGCTTTCCTCATATTGGACTCCATGTCATTGCAACTCTTGGTATGCGTAATTCATTCTGTGGGACATATCCACGCTCATTAAGGGATTGAGTCTCAGTTGGGCATAGGATTTCTTTGTTTGAGACCAGATCTCTGTAACTGACTAATAAAATCCTTCTTAGCCATTTTTGCTGTGCAACATTTAGTCTTTTCTAGAATTTGGCAGATGACTTCCATGTCTCACATTCATATGTTGCTGTTGGTATGACGATTGTGTTAAATAGGTGGATTTTTGGATATAGCTTGGCTTGTCCTAATTGGCAGCAGCCTTTGGAAAAGGGCATACTACATCATCTCCATCATTTCTTGTATGCATTTACATGTAGTGCAATGTTGTTAGGTACTTGAACAAGGGGAAAGCTTCACCTATCTGCCCATAAAGACCACATGCAGAGATGAGATGTTAGTCATATGATATCGTTGAAAATATTTACTGTATAAAATGTTTATTTTATCCAAATGACTCTGTAACCACATGCTTAGGGAATCACTAACATGTCTTGCAAAGTCTTTAAAGTTATAGCTTTTCCTGCTTTCTCTTCATGGAAACAAATTTCCCTATTGTTGCTTAAAAACTTAGATTCTGTTTAATCTGCATGAGCTGAGAGTTTTTTACTTCTAGAAAATATCAAACTGGTACTTTTAAACACAAATGTATTTAGTGATGTATATCTGCTGCAATAGATCCAAGTAAAAAGTCCAACTCAACGCCACGGCCAGGATCTGCTAACAAGAAGTATGATCCAGCTGCTGTTTATGGAGCACCTTTAAACTCATCAAAAAATAGGTTAGTGTACATAACAGTCAAATACTTGAAGTCTTGTAAATACATGTTAATGACAAAATACCAACTCAAATATAAAAATATTCACATTTTGTCTTGTGTCTAGTCTTCTACAACAATCTTTTTTTTTTTTTAAATTTTTATATTTATTATATTATTTCTTAAGATGAAAAAGTCATTTTAATATTAAATCATATTGAATCCTAAATTATGGTTAATAATACAATTCAATATTAATAATTAATTATATTGATAAACCCCAAAATATTCCATGCACTGTGTCATGGATGAATGTGTATATAAGCTATTGTTATGTGCACAGCTGAATCCAAGATGAATGTGTATATAAGCTATTTTTATGTGCACAGCTGAATCCAAGATGAATGTGTATATAAGCTATTTTTATGTGCACAGCTGAATCCAAGAGACACCTAGACGAGCAGTAAGAATTTAGTGTACTTTCTATTCAATTAAAATATTATTTACTATTATTTCTTATGTCAGGTACCCATTAGAGCTGGGTGGACTCAGGGATTCCTAAATAAAAATCCCAGTCCTCAATAGGATTCAAACTCAGGACCCCAATTTGAAAGCCATGGTAAAATCAGAATTCAACTCACTGCATGTTTTACTGTCGCTGTACCATACTCATCCATGACACTTCCCACTATCAAAAAACACGTCTAAATTTTATTCATAAGCTTCAGGTTAACTTCTTTCAATCTATAATTCTATTTGTTTCAATGTTAGAATGTCTGGAGAAAAGAAAAGACCCAGCACTCCAAGCAGACAAGCTCCTATTCCTGGACAAGTAGTAAGTTTAAACAAAAAAAATAGTTGAAATTATTTATTGTCACTTGATAAAAAAAATCTTATATGGTTAATCAGTGAAATTTGGGTACCAATATTAGGTTAGCTTTTAATGTTTAATACTTTTTGTTATATACATACTTTTGATTTGTTGTTCTAAAAACCAGTGATTTTATTTTTATTGAAAGGATTTTACATTTTGAATAAATATTTTTTTTATTAACTGTAGGACTGGGATAAGAAAAGAAAAGAAAGACAAGAACTTGAGGAGAAAAGAAGAGCAGAAATGAAGAAGCGGGTAACATGAGTCAGCATGTTAGGATGATGCAAGTTTAGCTTTTATAAATGTACTAAAACTTTAACAAATGTTGTTTTTTTATGCTATGCTTTTTTTTTTTTTTTTTTTTTACAAAGGAACAAGAAATGTATGAACGAAAACAAAAAGAATTGATGGAAAAACAAAAAGTCAGTAGTTTTCATATTTTTGTTGTTTTACTTTCATTCTAGAATTTTTTAAGAACTGAGAATGAGAATATTCTATTTATGTTTATTTTATGTTTTAATATTTATGTTTATTTATGTTCTTAAGAAAATCAAATGAAAACATCTTTTCAATTCTATTGTGAGAATTACACTTACTTAGACTTAGGTCCTCCCGCGCCGTTCGGCGCATTGGGCGGCAAGCTGTCTCCATAATGATCTGTCATTGGCAATGTCTGAAGCCTCCTCCCATCTGGTGTCCACTGTTTTGAGGTCCTCCATGAAGGTATGACGCCAAGTTATACGAGGACGTCCCTGTTTGCGTTTTCCTCGTATTGGCCTCCATGTCATCGCAATTCTTGGTATGCGTAGTTCATTTTGTCGTTCATTTTGTAATTCTCGACAAAAAAGAGAATTACACATTGCTTTAAAATTATTTATACCAGTTTACTTACATTAAAATCCTAAGGGTACCCCCTAGCCTACATTTCAACAGTTTATTATAGAGTAATCCAGATCAGGGGTTATTATTCTTGTCTTGGGATTTAGCGTCCACTCAGAGTTGACTAGGTTTCTGTAATCAACTTAGAACATGAAACTGCACACCACTAGAATTTGAAAATAGTGAACCACGCTACATTTTTTTAACAAGAATTTTCCTCTCTTGGTGATTTATTTTCAATTGTAGTAATTAATTACAGATTCAAAGAATGAACAAAGCAAGGGAAGAAGGTTGGAAACAACTCATTGATCCTCACTCAATAGATGAGGTACAGATTCTTAAATATTCTAGTACCAACAATCAAGTTTGTAGAAAGAAAAAGTGTTATTTTAAGTTTTACATTTTGCTAGATCCTTGTGACTCAACCTTAAAGCTGAACACTTTTATTTGTGCATTTAAAATAATTTTGAATCCCAATATATATATATATATTTTTTAGAATCGAGCTCAGACTCCCAAAGACAATCGTCCGAAATCTCCTCGTCCATTACCTGTTCCTAAAGTAAATGTAGGTGAAATTTTTTTTCTTTTATTGACACCTATAAATATGCAACAATAGGAGGCACATCTAGTAACTAAATTTTATTTTCAGAATGACAATAGAAACAGGGGGGATTATCAGGCATACAATCAGTTTCTTGACAAACTTTACCCAGACAGACCACCAGCAGCAGCTGTCAGAAACATGAATCATGTAGAGGGTAGGTTTTTTCTGTATAATATTTTTTAGGTTTTGAACAAAATATTTACAGGTAGTTTTTAAAATAATTTTTATGAGAAATATTAAGCTAATGATATAGGCACTGTTGGAATAGTGAGATGAGGTATTACAACTAATTAATATATAGTTCTTGAGTTGTTATTTTATTGATATCATTCAATATCATCACTGATGTTTCTGAACAGTTTTTTATTGTTAGTAATAGACTACTTGTAGCCAATTACTATCTTGTTAGGCCCCACTTTAAATTAAAGAAACAGATGATTCAAAATGATTCATTTACCATAATGTATTCATAGCTGTTATTTTTGTTCAGCTATAATCATAATATTTCCATCCTTAGTTGTTTACATGGCTGCCCCAAGACCACTCCCTGCTGCCCAGCAGCCAAAACCAGCTGCTGGACCACAGTATAACATGGGACCCCTGGGTATCCCTGCTGCCATTGACCAGGCCGGTAGAGACAGGTACAGTTACAATATGTAAGTTTCATGCCTTGTTGAAACTGCATATTACTTATAAATATACTGCTTCATCTGCTGTGGCTCTAATAATAAGTACTTACACTTTGTTTTCTACACTTTTGTTATCAAATGTATTGAGATTGTATTGATTGTACCCTTCTAAAAAAAAAAAAGAATAGATCAAACAGTAGAAAAATAGTTTTATTTACCATTCTGTAAAATGGATTGTTTTGAAAGGTTAAAAATTTGCAATAAATCTCAATACACTTTAAATATTCTCTTCAATATGTCTTATTAAATTTTAATATTATTTGAGTCCACTATGTGTTCCTTTGAAGTAATTAAAGATTATTTTATTCTAATTCTGATAATTGTGAGAAGCTATTTTGAGACCCCAATTACGTTGGTGATTTTAGCAATATTCATTTTTTAAAAACATCATTCAACTTTATTTTTGGGTTATGTATTTGAAGTGATATTTAAGTACATTATACAAATTCTTCACATTTTTGAATAGATTAAAAATTTCTAATTATCACATTTAAGATAGAGGTGTGAATGAGTATTAAATAATATAACCACCAGATTTGTTAAATAATTGATGCACACATATATTTATATCTAATTTTCATTGCAAATACTATTAAAACTACTGATGAAGCATACTATCTTTGAGCGTAGGTTAGGATTATTTGTTCTCTACACCAAACATTTTATTATGCCAATAATCATGGCTTTGTTTCTTTTTTTCCACATTTTTCCACATATGAGTATCTCAGATTTTTATTTTTTTAAATTTTTGCACTGCTTAAAAAATATCGCTAGAGGCATTTTGCTACAAATGTAATTTGAAAGTACCTTTTAATATTGTTTTTCTTACAAATTTTCTTTCATTCTATCGTGTTCTAACATGTTCAGGATTCTGTTTGTTTGTTTTACATGTTTTGGATGTTCCTTCAGAGTTGAAGATAGTTTACTTCCTAGTTCAAACCTCCCGCAGGATGACGGGGGATGGGAGCGGGCAGGGTTTGAACCTGGGAACATCAATTTATCCAAATGACAGTCCAGCGTGCAAACCCCACGACCAGGCAGTCCATGTTATGGAAAGGGCTACTAGGGAAGTGGCTTTCTGCCTTTAGTCTTTCATCAAACACTCGAGCTTGAGTCTGATGGATTCAAACTAG
>JADKLZ010000728.1:19168826-19216005 GCA_021533235.1 Biomphalaria straminea
CCTAGACCGAGTGATACCTTAAGTGGGCGAAATTTATTTTTGTCACAGGGGAAAAAACACACGCTGAATCACCTGTGATTAAAATATTTATTATTTGAAAATTTATTTATTTATTTAAAGAGGTCAAAAAGTATAATTCATCATTATCCTAAAGGTCTAGAGTTGTTTTGTTTTTTTAAGGAAGATTTAAAAAAATAATATCAGCAAATCAAAAGCCCTCACATATGCAATTTTCCTTTGATTAAATTTTTTACAATGACTTGATAAACACACTAAGTCATGATCTGTATATAAGTGACTCTTCAATGAAGTTTCCAAACTTTCCTTTAGTAATAATGTAGGGAGGTGAAAAAAAATATTTATCTTTGAAAAAACAATTTTTCGTTAGTACATCCTTAAAATACTTTAAAAGAACTTTCCAATGGTATATAAATTATGACTGTATGTTTAACAGTTAGAAAGTTATGAATTTTTTTGTGTCGTTTTTCACTAACACTGGTTGTCACAGACGAACTGATACAAGAGGGCTTTCGCGAGAACTGACAAGACACGCCCACTGTGACCCACCGCTTAAAAAGTAAAAAATTGGAATTGAGTTTCGTGGAGGAAAAAATCTACTTATTAAATAAGAAATTTAATAGTTGATCTCGCATTCGTAGTAAATTTCTAGCTCACAAATCGAATTTAATTTATATTTATGAACTTTAGTTGTTTAAAATGCAAATATCGATGAAATAAACAAATGATCGGGTCTAGATCTACAAGTAATGTTAGAGAGGCGTGGATAAAATGGCGGCGATGTGATGGCAAAAAAAACAAAATATTTTAAAAGTGGGATCAAAATCGCCTGAAACAATTTTTTTTCAAATGCGTTTTAAAAAAAATCGCAAGGTACAAAATCTTTAAAACGTATCTAAATATATAGCTAATAATATCTGCTACAAGATTATAATTTCACTTGTTGTTGAAACACAATATCTTCTACAAAAAAAAAAAAAAACTGGAAAAGTCCATTGGGGTCAGTGCAATATTTATTTTTTTTAGTTTGGACGATGCTAGCGATAGATCGATCTGAAAATTGGTACGAATATAGCCAGACACATGTACTATTAGCAGGAAAAATTTCAACACTTGACGACTTACCAATAATGAGTATCAATAAAAATAAAAATGTATATACTTTCAATGCAAAATATTAATATAAATATTAAATTTTTCAAAAAATTTTCATAAACAAAAATGTTCTTCATCATCAAAAGTAATCGGATTCACTTCTTTAGGCAATGATATCTTTGCATATACTGAGCATAATCGATTTCAAACCAAGACCTATGTTAGAAGTAAGGAAACCCCCCTCTCAAGATTTTACGGTATTTTTGGACACGAGAATTTGCGGGATTTCACATAGCTAAATAATGGTCATTATGTCCCAACCTAAATCTCAAGCAGGATGGCAGGAAATTAGAGCAGGCAGGTTTGAACCTGAGACAATCATGAAGACAATCTGAAATGCATACCAAGTGACCAGACAAAGAGTGGCCTTCACAGCTTTCATTGTGTACACAGGAAAGAGAATTATGTTTATCTTCACTTATCCCCCTTGATGTGAACTATATGAAGAAGACTTACTACATGAAGCTGAACCTTTCCTTCAAATCCAACAGCAGCATAGTCAGCATTCAGATGAATTGTTTGGACAGTGCCTAAATATTCTTTACTGTCTTGTAATAATTGAGGACCTGATGAAACATTATGTACCGGTATATACAAGTCTATAAGAAAATAATTTCACATATCTACAAATTCTAGGTAATTATGTAATCTTTAGAGATGAGAGGCAAAAAATGTCTCTTGAGTGGCAACAAATGTCTCTTATTTCTTGACAATTATTTTTGTATTATTCACTGAGATTAAGTTTAGTATTTCATGACAGTACAACAGCATATTTGTTAATTACAAAGTAGGAATAAAAAAAAATAGGTCTGAATCTAAGGAGGTGGTGAAACATGGAGTTAGACAGATAGTAAATTATGAGTTCACGTTGATAATTAGCACCAATTTGTTATGTGAATGGTAAATGTATAACATCTTGAGTTCATTTTGTCTAAGCCCAATTTAAAAGAATATGAAAAGGAGACACAAATCAATACAACTTTAGCTTTATAATTCAAACAAAGATTTTACACTAAAACAAGACTTTAAGAAAAAAAGAAGTCTATAATATTAAAGGAAAGAAAACCAAGCTCAAATGATCTGAAGAAAAGAAACTGCTTACCTCCAGTCTCTCCAAAGACATAAAACCAAGCTCTGTTATTCATGCCTACTGCTACATAATAAGGTCCTAGAGCAAGGAATGATGGTTCTACTTCAACTTGAATGGTTTGGGGCTTTTCCTATAATTTATTTTTATTTAAAAGAAAAATAACAAAGTTAAGCAAGTGGAACATAAAATATTGTCAGACAAATTTTTCTTTCATGTAATGATACATAAATATGACAAGAATGTTTCCTAATAAAATTTTACATATTTAGGATTAATAGTAATATTACATTTTCTTTTTAAGGGATGACTAACAACTTAAATTTAAAAAATAAAATATTTTTAAATATATACAAGAAATTAATGTTTTGACTTTACTCTGCACTTTACTTATATAAATTCCAAAGATGTGTGGCTGAGAAGCATACAACACTTGGCTACCTATCAAGCAAAGTTGTGTCTACTTAGCGCCTAAAGGCAGCATGGAAACCTTCTCCCAATTTACCCACCCCTCCCCGTTCACCTTGGGCAAGATTGCACTGAACATGCTATGGCATGAAAGATGCACTACACAACAAAGGCTATCCAAAAAAAAGATATGTTTTTATTTTTTTAATTATTATTTACAGCATTACATTTTTTTTTAAGAAAAAAATATTGTTAGATTTTAACAAGAGTGGTAGCAAAGGTCTGAGGTACTAAATTAATACTATCTTGTATCATTGTACTTTATCCAGATAATCTTCTGAAACAGTATCAATAAAATTAAAGATTAAAGTTGTGAAGTCTGAAGAGTAAACGAGCTTAAATAAACTATAAATTCACAAAAACCTCCATATTGAAACAGTGTGACATCATGTATATCTATATTACAAGTTGCCTATATTTCAGAGGACATACCAATATCAGTACTTACTTGTGTGACTTGATCTTCAATAGTGACTTCTAGAAGCGATGTCAGATAAGCTATGCGAGTTTGACTGACAGAAGCCAGCATAGGCAACCTGGCCAGATAGACGTGAAGCCCTCCCCTTGGTGTAGAGACTGCTAGCAGTTGACCATCATCACTCCATGCTATCTTGTCCAAACTCTTCTCCTCATCAAGTGTTATGATAGCATACATCTCTTTTAAGTCTGTCAGATCATGGATCTTGATGCTATCAATGAAAATAACAACACAGCTTGGTTTTTAATAAGAAAAGAATGAGAAGAAATATTACAACCAATAGGTTCTTTCAAATCTCTGTTATATCTAGGGAAAGTATACAAGTCCACATCACAGAATAAAACTAAGCTAATTCATATAATTATTTTTTTTGGGTTACCACAGATCCTCCATATCATCTTATTTTAATAATAAAATGTGCCCACAATTGAAGTCACTCTCTTGATTAATTTATTGTGTTAGATTTACCCTATTTTCAATGAACTCACATAAGCTTCATCCTCTTTAATTAGAACAACAATAGAAATTATTTAATTGTATATACTCTAAATGTAAGATAATAAAAAAGAAAAAATATTGTTATTTCCGTGCACAATTTGTAATCTGTCAATACAGAGCAAAATTAGATTGAACAATCATATTCAAATATTGCTTTTGTATTTTTAAAAAGTATAATTCTTAAAATGTTTTTTGAAATATATATCTACCGATTTTGTCTCAAACTCACCAGTTATCCCCACATGAAGCTGCTTTCCCTAGAGCTGTGGATATGGCTATACTTGTCAAACTGTTCTTATGGTTGCGAGCTTGGAAACATTCCTAAACAAATTATAATGAGAACATATGCTTAAAATATGAATGAATAAAATTTAGTTTGAGTATCTCAGTATGATATGATAGAATAAAGTTAAAAACACAAATAAACAGAAATTATACTTCAACCTTAACTAAATACATTTCTATTGTTATTTCAAAATTATTTTTTTTTATATTATTTTTTTTTATTTGAGATTCAGCTCAATGTATACCAATGACTTGAATCACTACCTAGTAGTAGAAACTAATTTATTAGTTATGTTACCACTCACTAGCTTTATGAAGGAATCAATGCATTTGTTAACAGTACAGATGAACTGTCTCAAAAATAACTTACTTGTCCTATCTCCTTCATGTGCGTTGATATTACTACAAAAAAGCCCTGAGAAAATCCTATCAATATGTAGCCATCACCAAACCTTAAAAAAAAATAATAATTATAATTGGATTTCAGGAATCATAATGAGAAATAATTTTCTTAGTGTAAAAAGTGCATAAAATTGCTTAAAATTTTTTTTTGGTTTAAAGTAAAAAAAAAATTTTTGTACCAATATGCTTCTAAAAAAATATATATCTAGAAACTATTTTCTCTAAGGAAGATATAAATATAAATTGAAATAGATGTTTTCAGTATTTTTAAGGGACTTTTTATCTTACAGGTACACACAATCTTACCATCGGTATGCTATTATGGATCCATATTTAGGTTGAAAAGCCAGCTCTATAGGATTGTCTGAATCATTTAAGTTATACAGAAACAAAGTCTTCCTACCAACATTTACACTCACCTATAAAACAAAATATTCCATTAGAATGGTATTATTTTCATAAAGTTTAAAACAATATGAATGCAGGCTTTGAAGGTTTTGATTCAAACTTTATAAGTTATTGTATTGTAAAATGTATGTGTTATTGATAAGGCAGTATAATCTGTTTTTATAAATAATGACTAACATTTGGTAAGTGTTACATATTTGTATTGTTCCATATAAAAAGGATCTGTAGTCTTTGATTTTAGGACTTATGAAGCTAAGTTTAAACACCTCTTTAAAAATATATATATATGAATAAGCTAATATTAATACAGACCACTTCACCTAACTTGGAAGCAGAGTTAGCAAAGACGGTGGAGCTGATGATGATATACTAATTCGAATAAATAAAGCTAGGTTTGCCTTCTCAACTCTTCAAACAATCTGGCGCTCCAAGGCAATATCTCTACATAACAAGATAAGAATCTATAATACTAATGTTAAGTCTGTTCTCCTTTACGGTTCAGAAGCTTGGAGAGTCACTAAAAGAAATATGGAAAAGCTCCAAACTTTTGTTAAAAGATGCCTCTGCCGGATATTAGGAATTAGGTGGCCAGAAAAGATAACCACTACCGATTTGTGGAAAAAAACTAGACAAAAGCCCATAGCACAAGACATTACCAAACGAAAATGGAGCTGGATAGGACACACCCTGCGAAAACCAGCTACCAATGTTGCAAGGCAGGCTCTTGACTGGAATCCACAAGGAAAGAGGAAAGTGGGCAGACCCAAGCAAACCTGGAAGAGGTCAGTCATCAGTGAAGCTGAGGGTACTGGAATGACATGGGAGCAGATGAAGAAAGCTGCTCAGAACCGAGTTCGGTGGAGAGGTGTGGTTGCTGCCCTATGCTCCCCTGGGAGTACACAGGATTAAGTCAAGTAAGTTAAGTAATATTAAATGAGAAAAAATATTTTAAAAACACTTACAGTGTTTTCCCCTGTTGAACTTCTTTCGTCTTCCTTCATTTCTGAGAACTCCAAATCATAGGGCTCTCCCCGGAGAGGAGACTGCCTTAGTGTGTCACCATCAGGATTACTGACAGTGATGCTTTTGTCCTCACTGCCCAGTGCTAGATAGCCATTATTGCTCCAGGCGCCGCAAGTTATTTTCTTGGTGTGCTTACCGATAATAATATTCTTTCTAGGTTAAAGAAAAAAAAAATTATTTTTCATCTTATTTCTTATTGTAATATAAATATTGACATTTTAGTTAATTCCTTCAATAGTTTAAATGTTTCAATAATATCTTTATAATGGAGTAAATTTCAAGACAGTGCAATTTATGGAACTTGTTGATAAAGGGCCTAATTAAGAATTCTGATCTTTGAAATATGGAAGCATTCTGAACTTTTACAACAAACATTGTAACTCTATTATTGAGTTATTATCTGTTATGGGGAGGGTAAACAATATTGGTTAACAGTAATGCTTCAATTTTTAGGTGGCAAAAAAAAAGCTACTAGAATGTTGTTGTTTTTTTCTTATTTATAAAACTCAGTTTTAATATTTATCGCACAAGATTTGTCACTACATTACATAACTCTTAATTCCTAAAATGTTTTGGTTAATATGTAATGAAACTTTGTACATTTTTTAATGAAAAATTATTGTAATAAATTTTTAACTAGAAAAACATTTCTAAAACATTCTCAATACACTTCTAGGTATAATTCAAACGAAATTATAGCAATAGCAAATGTATACAAGAATAAAAAAAAAATTAAGTGTATAGATATGGGGGGTAAAATTTAGAAACTCTGACCTAGATAGATTTACTAAAAAATACATCAAAATAACCAATATTTATATACATCATACTTTGATGTTTGTTGATTGTAGATCAGTACATTTCCTTTCACTGTCCCTATAGCAAGAAAAGCACCATGCTTTGACCACAGCAAAAAAGTCATGGCATCTCTGGTTGGTATAAAAAATAATATTAATAATCAATACTTAAATTCCAGAAAGTGTTTTCAAACACTATAAATTAATTGCATAAAAATAAAATTTTCACAAAACATTTTTTCACAAAATTGACAAATTTTCAAAGGCTTATTTTATATTAATAAAAGAAAAATAATGCACATGTAAATATTACTGGAGTTACATATGTTTATTCTAATTTTAACAACAGTCTACTTACTTGAGGCCACTGTCAAACTGTGTATGTTTTTCAGTGTTGGTGGACCACAGAAATATCATAGGTGAGTTCTCACACACCGCCGCCAAGATATCCCCATCTTGATCCCAGTCCAGACCTGTACATCTCCTAATCAATGAGAAGAAAAAAAAAATATTTTAAAATCTATTGAAAAGAAAGTATAAAAACTACAAGCTGAATCAGAATAGACAAGAAATTATTTTTTTTTTATTAAAAGATATAGTTATGTGCAGTGTGCAATGTATGGTGCTGAGACTTAACAGATATGCTCAATGAGTCAAATGTTCTTCAGTTCTTCTCATCATACTAAATGCTAATTAGACATGCTGACTAGCTAGAGGTACCATAAGTACAGTGTACCATAATTAGAGTCCAAAACTTTTTTTTTTTTACAAATTAGATAGGATTTGATCTTAAACTACTAGTCACTTACCCTGGCAATGTAATATTGCCCCTAAGATCTCCATGGCGATCATATATTTTAACTGTATTATCAGAACTGAAAATCAACATAAAAGAAATGAAAATTTAAACCAACTGCAGGATATGATGTAATAAATAATGAATAAAGCAAACACAAGAGTAAAATGATTAGGGAAAAAAAAGGTGAAAACATTTGGCAAAGAATAAATATCTGATGAGTAGTCAAACTTGTTGGACATAAAGAGATCCTAGCTAAGTAACTGTATGGCTGGCTAGTCAATGTTTTAAACAAACTTCTAATTGGAGTGTATCAGAGTTTGTTTATGCATTATCACATTTTCTTCACCTTTATTTTTCTCAACAATAATAATTTTGTATTTTAGGCTGTATATAAATAGATATACACACAAACATGCATATGTATATAATATTGTATAAACATAATATACACATAAATTTGCAAGATGTATTTTTTTTTTAAAGTAACATCTGTAAGATGACTAAATGCAATATTAAATATATTTCTGATATAGAATTATATTGATACATATTTGCTTAAATGAGATTGCTTTAAAAGTTTTGTTGTTTTTTGTACAAGAAGATAATTATAGGTGTAATCAACCATTTAGTTTTAAATTTAAACATTACAAAATTTAACTATTCAGGTTTTTTTCAAAATCATTTTTTTTTACACATATAGAACATTTTTTACTGTTTAAATTAATCAGTATGTTTCTGCAACTAACTTCTCTTCATTTAAAAATAAAGCATTAAATCATCCCTTTGTTCTATATGTACTGTCCTCACATAAAAAATAGTTTTAGAATTTCAACAAATGTCTACAGAATTTGTACTGCTGGGTACATTTTGCAAAATTTTAACAACAATAAATAGTTTAACTATTTTTAAAAAAAATGTTTCTAATGTAGTTGCAGTCTATGTCTAGGCTTCTTTCCTATAAAGGTGGTAATTTTAAAAATTGTATACTCTTGTTTAAGCATTAATTTTGTTTTTTTTTTGTATAGAGATATTCTTTATACAAGCAAAAGCTGTAAGCTGAAAACAAAGACAACTAATATCATTAAGTGGCAATCTATAATTCAACAACTACAGTATCAGATTTACTTCTCCACCAAACTATCATTTCAATGTTAATCGGTCCTTACAATGTAATTTAAAGATTAAATATTATAAAATTTGACTCACCCGGTGGTTGCAAGAAAATTGCCCAGAGTTTTTTGCCAAGCAAATGTGACATGACCAGGCCCATGAGCTCTTTCTGGTATGCTAAAGATTCTCTGTGAGGGGAAATGTATTTCAAATAATAAAAACTTTTATTGGTCAAGTTGATTAATGTTATTTAACCAGTTGTACTTTTCTTTCTAAAATCTTAGCTACACAATATCAGCTTTTGACATTTATAATCAACAGCCCCATGTGTATGTATAAACTTCTTTGGCAGTATGTTTTAGCAATTCAGACAACATGCTTAATGTTTTAGTACCAAGCAACATTGACAGCTAGTTGACCTAGCAACTCATTTGAAATAACTTGCACTTTTAAGAAGTTAAAGATTTCAGCACCTAGCTTCCATACTTTGGTCCTATCAGCATTGACATACATTCTAATGTCATTACTTTGTGCTGTGTTTCTGCCACCACATGATGATGATACAGTAATCATTGATCTATAAATGTCACCAATGCTTTTTAATTTTATATTTTATAGATCAACTAACCATAAAATGACCCACAGGTCTTAATTTGCATATCACTGCTGATATAGTCTCTGAGAGTGTTTTGGAAACTATTAAATGAAATAATAATGTTACAAGACAGCAAATGTGTGAACGTAAAAACAATATGAATGGAGCTATCAAAAAGCTAATCAACCAAAATCCTTTTTTTTTAAATAAAAACATTTGCTTGTAGAAATACATTATATATTTAGTTATAGATCTAGAGTCTAGATACTATTATAATAGATCAGATATAGACCTACTATTCAAGAAGCTTATCAATTATTGTATGTTTGTATGTTAGTATGAGAATATGGTGCCACACCATGGGGCTCAGCAGCCCAAACCAACCTAAGAAAAATAGACAAGGTTAAAATATTGGTCTAAGGATAATGACAGGAGCAATGAAAACAACACCCATAAGAGCTATGAAGGAAACTGCTGCCCTGAAATCTCTGGATGAAAGAAGAGAAATAAAAATCCTTTCCAATTCACCAACCTTGGAAAGGCACCCACTCAGAACAAAAATTAACAAAACCGGCACTAACCTGGCACTAAAAACTGCCTCAAAAGGACCAAATTCATACAGGAATCTCTAAACCTAAAAAAGAAACACCAACTAGAAAAAATAACTCTGGAATTCTCGATACACCATAATGAATCTCCACCATGGGACGAAAGCATTCTTCCTACTATTAAGGGACCATATTTAAAACATAAAAAAGAAAACCCGACCACAGACCAACAGAGCTCAAGGAAATAGTGAACTGTTTTCTTCAAACCAATTATCCTAACAATCAGTGGATCAGAGTTTACACCGATGGCTCATTCCAAAAAGCCACCACAAATAGAGGAGCTGGAATTCTCATCCAGATGGAGAAAAAATAGAAAAATCCATTGCAACTGGAAAGCTCATTGACAGCCACAGAGCAGAAAGGGAAGCACTAACACTAGCTGCTACCATGCTAGCAAATCATCCAAGTTCCCCACACAGTCAGAATATCTTACTAACTGATGCAAAATCAAACCCTCCAAAGCTTGCAAAACTCTGCAATTAGAATGAAGAAGAAGTATGTTAGTATTTTTAATATCCCCCCCTATAGAGCCTCATGTAGCATGTCCAGTCATAGTGTGTTTACATTGCGCATATTAGGTGTGCGCATATATGGCACTATTAAAATGTATGTTAACACAGCAGCTATAGCAAATGAATGTATATTAAAATGCTATAGAAACACAGGTCAATAGATATACATATAGATATCTAGTCAATATAGATTTTCTTTCTGGATCTGGCTCATCTGGGCTTGCATGGAGCCTCACTCTGCGCATGCATGAATTTCGATCTGTCTTCTCTAATGAAAGAAGCTTGCAGCCTAAGGCATGTCTCTCCACAACACTGCAATCACTAAATCAAGTAAATCATACTGATGTTCTCCCTGGTTATGCCTCATGGCCACATTCTTATTCTTATAGTTATTTACATATGTGAATCTTGGACCTTGTTGACTGAAAACCATATATATATGGCTACTCCATTAGACTAGATCTAGTGAATTCTAGTGACTAGAGTTGACTAGAGTGTAATAATACTAAACTATTAGATCTATCAATATAATTTATAATATTTATTATAATCATCTAGATCTAATAGTAATACTAGATCTAGATCTAACTTCTAAGTTTGAAAGTAAAAATTAAAATAAAAATCAGTTTTAAGTTACAAACAAACAACAAATTACAAACCTTCATGTTTGCTGTCATTTTAATTAGTAATCTACAACTTCGGTAATTTAAAAAGTAGACAACTAGACCTTAAATCTACATATAGATTTAACGAGATCCACAGTCTTGAAGATCAGGATACAGTCAGGAAGATCTAGATCCAGGGTCCAGGTCTAGTCTTAGTCTATAAAAATGTATTCAAGCTTAGGAATGCGAACCATTGAATTTGCGCATGCTTCACCGGAAATCTAACGATAACATTAAAGAGTTCCAAAAAGGGATAGCAGTCATAATATTGTTTCTATAGCAACTGTCTAAACGAGTTTGTTGAGTTTATTCAGATCTAGACTAGATCTAATCTAGATCTATATTAAAAAAAACTATACATTTGAACCATTAACTTTAAATATGTCTTGAACTATATTAAGCTGTTTGCACCGTAGCCTTAGTCTATTTACTTTAATCGAATTTTAAAGATCTGCACATTTCAAAAGTTTTTCATTTATACCGGAAGTGGTTACCGATAAACAAATGTTGACGAAGAACTTCAAAACTAGAATTGAAAGATGATTTCAGTTTCTTCCATAGTCCTTAGCTCATCATGCTCATGGTCATAGATTGAGATTTTCTTTGTCAGGAATGTGATAATAATTTATTAGAAGGAAATGGCGGCTAAGAAATATGATTTGGCTCTTGTTGAAACAAAGACTGATAAACCTGTGAAACTTCAGCAATGGTAGCCTATCATTAAAAATCAAAATTAGATAAAATAAATTAAAATTTTAAATGATAATAAATGGCTATTTAAATTTAGATCTATATATTGAACTAAACTTATTATAGGACTGCTCCATTGGCGCCTATAGTGTTTTAAACAAAATAATCAAATCAATCTATATTATAGCCTCAAACTAGTGTATATATAGTATTCCATATTAGGACTTAAACTTTAGGTCTAGATCTTTTTGTAATCTAATAATATAATTCTAATACTTGAGCCTTATTATTATAATATATATATTACTTATAATCTTATACAAAAGTCAAATAAGTGAGTGAAGTAGCCTACATGGTTAAACACAACAACAGCTGCGACCTACATATTTATAATAGCCATACTCTGTGCAGACATAATATTGATAATTAATTATTGTCTCCCCATTCTCCCACTTCATATAGTTTGACAGTAACGCTAGGCAGGGTATGCATCCTTATGGGCGACTAATGTATGCCAAAGGCAGTTTTTTTTGTGAACTGAAAGGTGCACCAGAAAATACACTTCAGAAACCAACTTATTTTATCTGACCTAGCAGAGAGCACCTGCAATGGTGGGTTTGGATAAAATAGCTGCGGAGATCACTTAAAAAGGCAGGGGGATACACATTTGAGACCAAAAGAAAATACTTTCTTGAGAAAGACTTTGCAAAAATAGAATCCAAAATTATATCGACAACAAGTGGGAGAATGGGGAGACAATTTTAAAAAGGTTAAAAGAACCTTTGGACCATTTCTAGCTCTGGCCACTGGTCAGATGGTTATGAACTTTCCTTAAATGCAATGCATAGCATGATTCCCAGGTATGTGAAGTGTCTACAATGTTAAGGGGGTGTCCATTTACTGTAATATTTGGAGCTGAGCAGATTTTATTAGATACATTTTTTTAGGCTAATAGTTAAACCAAAAGAGGCTGCAGCATATTCAAATTCAATGGATATTATGTTGAGTGTGAGCAAGTAGAGCACAATTGAGAAGCTCTTTTACCGAAACCAATTACTTAAACACATTGCTTTTTGTGACAAAACTGACGTAGATCTTTTATGCTGTAACTGTCTAATTGGACCCAACGTTAGAAAGTAGCGAACCAAGTAGGGGAAGTACACAGCCCTACTTCATGCCATTTTCTTTTGGGAAGGCCTAGGGATCAGGCAGGTCACAATTGTTTCTAATCTGGCTTTTTTGCCCAAATATAATTGACTGGAAAAAGGAAGGAAAAAAATATGCAACCATAACTATAGTTGTTAGTAAGATTATAACAAATATTATTTAATGATGCATCATTGCTTCTAGATTTTTTTTGTTTCAAAGGTACAAAGAACGTCTAGAAACAAAATATCTGAAGAATTTAAAACCAGGTGAAAAGTACAAGAACTCTAGTACACAAAACTGGATTTTTCTAAAAGATGGTTTGGATGATTTCAGAGATGGTTTACCTCCCCCTGTACAAGGAAGTGATTTTATAAAGGTAATGAACATTTAAAAGCATTTTATCAGACAAAAAGGTGTGCAGTTCTTTTACATGGCTTTCTTTAATAATTCATCAAATCGCACACATCATATAATAATTCAATATGTGAATAATAATTTATTTTGTTTAATTGTTCTAAATTCCTTTTTAAAAGGTTATATCTATTCACTCTGTCTGGTAAAAAGTTTGTACATGTTATTTCTCTGATTCCCAATCTTGAATTAAGCTGAAATTTTGCACAACTATTTCTTTTACCTGACAACACAAGAATCAATAATAAAAAAATAACTAATTAGTTAATTAACTATTCCTAATTTATTATTTTGTTTGGTATCTTAACAATGGAAAAAAAATATACTGAAGTGGTGGTATAAGCTGAATTATATATAGTCCCCTTTCTAGGTCACAACTTTAAAAGTAAGTTTGAAACAAACAATAAATAACTGTCTATACAATCTTCTAATTTCATAAGCTCCTCACTAGCAGAGTGGTTATAGTAGGTCAGCCTAAAGGAGGCTTGAGCTATGAGTTCAAATTCAGTTTGTTCCACATTTTTTTGTACAAAGTTTATATCAACTTACTCTATCTGTCTGTCTGTAAGTTAAACAGTTTGTTGACACCCACACCCAATCTCCGATTAGGCTGAAATTTCACCTGACAACACAAGAATAAAAAAAAATAAAAAAATTAACCAATTATTTAATTAACTATTACTAATTCATTATTTTGTTTGGTATCTTCAACAAGGGAAAGAAATAGTACTTGACAGATGTGGTATGTGATAAGATATAAGTTGAAGTTGAGTCCTGAGTGAACATTTATTTGTTTGCATTTAAAGACGATTATGTAAACACTTACCAAGATACCTCCTTCTTACCTCCTCATTTCTCAGCTATGTAGCATTGAGGAAAGCTTTAAAAATACTATTTATTAGAAAGACTCTTATAGAAAATAAAATCTCATCATCTTTATGTGTTGCCTATTATGGATGAATGAACAGAAAGACATAATTAATTCTTGTTCTTTTTTTTTTTTTTTTAGCCAGGTAAAGGTTCTGTCCCAATTTTAAATAGTGATTATCTGAAGTCCAATACTGTCAAGCAACCAGCAGCTAAAAAACGACTCAGCAAATATCAGACCTACATGTCAAGAATTACTCCTCAGCAATATCAACGAAGAGAATACATAAATCAAGTAGAAAAAGGCTTGCTGAAACATCCGCTTGCTCTATATCCACATTTAGAGGATAGTCTTGCTCCTGATGTAAATACTAGTTTTATTTTAGAGTTAACATACAAAGTGTGTGAAAAATTTAATAGTTTTACAATGCACACATATATATTGCATCATTATATATATAGCATCATTGGTATCATATAAAGTAATATAGAATGGCAGCCTGGCCATGTGGTATGCACTTCAGACTGTTGCCCCAATGGTTCCTATTATAGTTTGCTGTTCTCCTCTGCCATTCATTTTTTTTTTTTTCTTTTATTTTTACTTAGTTGGTAGGTCAGCAGTTTATTAAGCATTAGAATCATACATCTATATTTTCTGTTTATGTGTTTTTTTGTTTTTTTTTAGCCCAAACAATTTCTTTAGATCTATCATGATAACTTTTTGAAAACTTTATTTAGTTCTTTCTTTTCCTGCAGGACTGTTACAAGTGTTATGTTGACCATTTCCCTACATTTCTTTCATTTATTTGTAGTTATTTACTGTTTTGATGTTTCCAAATAACTTTCCATCAGTTATTGTGCCGGCTTCCTTTTTGTAATGTGTGTCTGCCTGGTTGTGCGTTTTGCGCGCTGGAATGTCATTCAGACTTATCCATGGTCCCGGGTTCAAACCCTGCCCACTCCCATCCACCGTCATCTTGCTGGAGGTTTGGACTAGGAAGTTATTATCTTCAACTATGAAGGAACATCTGAAACATGTAAAACAAACAAAGTATTTGCAAGTTTTAATGATCCTTTGACAGAACCATAAAATCTTTTCTAAGCAGTGACTCAACTGATCTTTTGATTTTCTTAAACTGATAATTGGAAATGTGTTTCCTAAAAATTCTTTTATTTCTAATTTTGGTGTTCAAGTACATAACTTTAAACTTATATTGTATTATGGCCACAACCAAGAAGTACATGAGACATATATACCTTTGACACATCTTTCTTTTTCTTTCTTTATGGCCTTCAGCTTTGTAAGCTTTGTAGATGTCTGGCAATCCTGACAAGAATTTTAAGTCTGTGCTTGTCTCTACTATGTTATTTTTTATTTCTATTATTCTTTTTTATTTCTTTATAAACAATTTTTGTATTAATGTGAATCTTATGTGTATTTTTTTTTAGAATCAAAACTTAATCACTTTTTCTTTTTGAATGTGTTAGAGTGTGAAGATTCTCATAAAGACTTCACTAGGAATTCCAGTAGAGACTGAAGTTTTTAATTTAGAAATTTTAGAATCCTTCTAATAACTATTTGACATATTATTTGGGAAAAAAAGATTTGTCATTTGTTACATAGCACTCCTGAAAACTGTGTGGAGACAGACAGAAATCTTTGCATTTTGTGCCTTATGGATTATTAAATCATACTTTATCTGCCATCTTTTGCCTATAGATAATTTAAAGTAATTGGCCCTATAACAGAATTAAAAAAAAAACAAACTTTTTAGTCAATGACTTTTTAAAAATTATTGTTCATTTTTTTTTCATAAATTTTATAAATAATTTAAATATAATACTACAAGGCATTCATTTGGAGTCTTAAGGATGATTGCAGTTTTGTACTTGATTACATGGACACAGACTTTAACTAAACGGTCTTTAGAGCATTATAGGGATTACTCTGTTATGACTTTTTCTTTTGAGCTTTCTGAAAATATTTTCTTCAGCGTATAGTCATCCCCCCCCCTCCATATGGGATTGATGCCCTACACACCACAACTTTAAAAAAAAAAAAAGCTTAGCCACTTTATGTTCATAATGCCACTGTAGATGATATTTAGTTTAAAAGTCTTATTACTTTATGTAATTCCATTTCAGTGTTTTACGTAATGTTATTATATTCTATAAATAGAAAAAAAAAACAACATGCATAAATAATAATTTCTAAATATTTTACTTACATATTTAACAGCGCAGACATTTGCTTAAGTCTAAATTGGTTGCCATTAATGTGCACTTGGGAAATCCAGACATAACTCAGAAAGTAATGATTGGAATGTTGTACCATTGTTATAAAGTTGAATTATATATTTATTGTTCAGTTATTTTGTGTTTGATTACAATTTGTTTCAGTAACATTCATCATTTATTTTTTCCCCTTGTTGTTTCTTTCTTGGTAGGTTAAACAAATAAATAGACATTTATTAAAATTCTAAGAATCACTTTTAATTTGTAAAAAAAGCAATGCCATCAAAGTAAACATTACAATAACTAAATTCACCATCTGTAAATCACATTTCTGTAGCTCTGTTAGATTGAGAATTTTAAATAAGCTTTGAAGTCAACACATATTTTATTTTACAAAATAATTTATTTTATCAGAGTTTGTTCCCTTTCTCATTAAAAAAAAACTATAGAGAGCTGACAATGCATATTGTTTCTTATTTAAACTAATAAATTGCTACTTTTCACATTTAAAAAAAAAAAATATATATATATTTAATTGCTTAATTGTGTTTTCTTCAGTTGTTTGAAGATATTGTAGATCTCTTGGATCCGCAATTTAACATTAATGAGATTGTGGAAGATGATATAGAGTTTTATGGAAAAGATGAGTTTGATGAAGGAAGCATTACTGAACAAGACACTGCAGTACAACGTCAGAAGCAAGATGATGCATTGTAAGTAAAATGAAATCTTGAGCTTGTCTAACAGATTTTTCCAAATTATAAATTTCTTTTTCTTTTCTTCAAAAAAGACTCAAATTAGATGATTTTACCTAACTTGGATCCTATATCATTCAGCTATTTCTTTGTTTTCAGGCTTAAGGAAGTAGAATTGACTGGAACAAAAAACTTGTATAGATGGGTGCCTCGAAAAGAAAATAAAAAAGATGGTAAAAAGAATAAAGAAAAAGACATTCCATGGAACAGTACTTTGTCAGAAGAAGAACATATGAAACAAGTTACTCAGGTCATTTTTGTTTGTTACTATTACCAGAAATCTAGCAAAATTATGTTTGATTTCTATATATTTATATAAATATGAAACTCAATTTAGGCATGTATTGATGTTATCTAATAATCAAATAGAAGCAAAGATATACTTATGTTTTAGTTATAAAACTAGTAGACAAACTATCTAGCATGCAGTGCCAAACATATTTTTTTTTTACTTGGAATCTATTAGGAACATTTTGAGTTCTTCCAAATAGAAAGCTGTTAACTTTTTCTGATCATTTGTCATATTTAATGCTTTTTTTTTTTCATTAATTTCATCTTGCATGCTTCACTCATAGACCTTTGATTTAGGTCACTGAGTATCAATGTTAGAGCAAACATCCATGAAAGCATCTCTCATCTGCTTTTAGTTATATGTTCCTAGGCATGATATTTGCAATCCTTTTACATCATCAAGCTGGCTCTTTTTATCATCTAAATTGCATATAACCTCTCTGTTATGTGTGCAGCATAGTGTGAATGTGGAATGGTGCAAATGTGTGTTGAAAGGAGTGGAATTCAGGATGGAAGAATGCAAGCTAAGTGATTATTGATGTTATTAATGGTTCCTCAATATTAAAGTTTTCATCATCTACTAAATATATATAGGAGTTTGTTTTAACATAATTAAGAGTCTAATCCGCTCGTAACACTCTCTATAATTTGTTTAAGACTGGTACCTCATATTCAGTCTAAATTGATAATTAACAATGCTTTAAGGAGCACTTGATAATGCATTTTCAGGAATTTTTTAAAACTTCCTTTTACTAGTCTAATAGGCTCAGCAATCTTCTGTAATATTAGTTGTGGTGAGACTGATAAGTATAGTATTTTGAAAGCATGATCTACTTTGCGTATCTGTGAACAAAGTCTTAAATTACTGAATATTCCATTCATGTTTCAAATAATAAACCCTGGAGCAAGATGAAAGTTAAAGAATTAAATTAAATTTAATTGATCTGTCAAGTCTTAACTGATGCAAATTAATTCTAGTTAACCAAACTTATGCTTCAATGCAAAAATTAGCTCGCATCCCTAAACAAGTTATTTTCAATAATCATTCTTTCAGCTTTATCACTCTAAATAAAAAATGTGTATCTATCACAGAGAGAGGTATTATTATTTTGGGAACCACATATTGATGTTTAGATTATATTTATTCTTAATTTCATATAACTCAAATGAGCTCAAATGAAATATGTTAATTTTTCTATTTGTATTATTTTAAAATTAAAATTATTGTTTTAATGTATATGAATGTCAACATGATTTATTAATTTTAAAAAATAACTTCAAATCAAGTAAAACATAATGTAAGTCCAACAGAAATTATTTGTTTTTACAGGAGTTTTGTGAATGGATAGCAGACCTTGGAGGGGAGACAAACAACATTGAGGAGTCAACAATAACTAGTCTGTTTGCCAGTGGGTATGTGAATCTTTTCAAATTGTAAACATATTCGTAATATAATACAACTGGTGTAGTTTAAATATCTGTTTTGAATAAGAAGTGGGTGATAGTTTCCAGGTGAGAATGCTTGCTAGATTATCTCTCTTTAAAAAAAATCTGCCCATAATCTTGCATTTTTTAGAATTTTTCATCAATATTGCTTTTGTACAGTAGTTAGGCCCCTATGCTAAGGTTGTCAATTGTAGTCAAACTGAATTTCCATTAGATTGGATCAATAAAAATTATCTTATCTCTTATCTAATGTTTAAAATGTCATTTTGTATTGAGATGGTATGTTCATTGATTGAATACATAATTTTTAATATTGAAATTTCTAAAGATTCCATTTTTTTTTTGTTATATTCAATTTTTAATTCTTATCTATGAAAAGATTTTAATAGACATTTATTAATAACAGTTTTCTAGTATTTTAATTTATTATTACTTACACTCAAAAAAACAATGATGTATTTTTTGTTGTTATTTTTTTTTTGTCTTTTACTTAGTACTTTTGTTCTGGTCTGAATATTGGCACCTTTAATTTTTTTGCATTTTTAAATTAATTTTTTGTTATTTTTAAAGAATGCAATAAATTTTCACTTTTTTAAATGCTTATTATCTTGGCTACAAAATTATTTCAAGTTATGAAACAAAGCCAGCCCTGTCTGTTCCTATTCATGTTGTTGAGCTTACGAGTGTGCCTCAAGAGCTCCGTCTGACAGCTGTTGTCCCACCACCTGCACCCACCTCTAATGGCAGTGTGGATGTCAAAGAGGAGAAGAAAAAGGTAAATGGCTCTCCATGGAGCTATAGAGATTAATGTCTATCCTCATGCTTTCTACCTTGTGAGCAAAGCATCTAATATACCATGATCTCTGACGCTGTTTTGTCTTTGATGCATAAAGGGCCTATAGCAATATGGCTTCCCTGCCATGTTTTATATCATTCTAAGAAAAATTCAGAAAAAAAAATATAGATTGCTAAATATTTTTTTTTATTAATGAGAATATTTTCATTTCAATGATAGTTCAACATATAGATAATAGCATTGGCATAGCTATGAATTTACCATTATTTTGGGGGTCCCTACATTTTGTGTAATATTTAAATTCATATCATGGAATGATTTTCCAATTCTCCCTCTCCATCCCCCCACCCTAGCTACGCCTCTGGTTCTATTTCTAGTCTAGTCTAGTTCTATTGTATTTCTTTTTTTCTTTTAATTATCTTAAATCATGGATTGTTCACATAAATAGCAATTGAAGATGATTGATAAGTTTCCCTTTGATTATTATATACAAAGACCTGCTAATGAAAACATTTAATACTTTTCCACTTAATTTTAATTAAGTATATGAGAGACAAGTTTCATACTAAATTTCAAGAAATCTTCTCTTTTAATTATTTAGTTGTTTTTTTTTTTTTTATAAAGTTTCTACTATCTTTTTTGTTAGAGAATTACAGGTGATTATGAACCTAGCTGGGTGAAATTCAAATATGGTGCTTGGTATTTGCATCCAAAAACGTGGAAGAAAATGGGTTACAATGAGCCCCTTGAAGATCCCAAACAGCTTAAAGAATATGAACTCTCTGAAGCTAAGAAGAAGAGCAATGAGCTGGTAATCTACTTTAAAAATCATTTGATAAATGTCTCTTTTATCATTCTATGCAATGCTCATGTTTGGTGTAAGAATTCTTTGTTAATCTATAACCTTATCTAGAAAATTTAAGTTCTTGATTTTTTTTAATTTTTTTTTAGTTGTAGCACTTTTAATTTTAGGGTAATATTTCTATGCTAAAACTAATTCCATTTGCTTACTTCCAACAGAATAATGAACTGGCAACGATGCATGCATCAAAAGCATTTGCAGATTTTATTGAAAGAAAAAATACTAGAAAACCAGAGGTATAAAAAAAACTTGTTAAATTCTAACTTTCAGGGATATATATATAAATATTATCAAATTATAATGATATAATAGGCCTACATGTGTTTTTTGAGTCTGAAGTTTGTTGAAAAGTACAAATTTTATGGGGCTTCTTTAAGAACAGTAGTTGTCATCTATATCTGTCATCAGCAACAGCAGCTTTTTTTATGGGTCCCAAAGATCTAAGAGTTCTCCAGCTATCATTTTTATATTATGCTTTTTTCTATACCAGTACAAAATCTAATGCATGAGCTGCTCATTGAAGTGTTTCTAGAGGGTCCTTCACTACCCTATGCCACTAGTACTGATATTCTGGTGAAAACCAATGTGCAAAGTATAGAGGAATAACTAGTTGTTGCACATGCCTGTCCCTTATGCTTAAGCCAATCTCTCATATTAAGCTTATATTCCAGTGTTTCTGAACTTCTAATGTAACCTAGATTTAAAAAGGTAAAATATTTTTTTTAAAATCCTTTTAAAATAACAAAGATTATCTAAGGGAAAGAACTCTGCATTTTCAGCTATATCTCTCAATAATGTAAACATTATTTCCTTTATTTGATATCAAACAAAATAATTAATTACCAACAAATAATTGACTATTTGGTTAATTCTTGAATTGATTCGTGTTTTGTTAGGTACAATAATTAATTGTTTAAATTTTCAACTTGATCTGAGATAGGTTGTGATCTAAGAAACATTGTTGTCAACTTTAATCAAGATTGGTGAAACAGTTTTGATTTCTATTCGGGGAAATACATGCATACATACGTACATACATACATGTACCTTACAATTTGCTATATATCTTAGACTATTTTATACCAAATTTTTTTCTGTCGTACAATAGTAGTTTTTTTTCCCTAGTTTTTAGATTTAATTTTTTTCAAATTTTTTTTTATACTGCTAGCAGTGCTTAACTTTAGTTCTATAATTAACTGTAGTGTTGACAGAATTTATGCAATTTTTTCTCCTCTCCAAGTTCTGGAAAATTCTTTTTCTAGCCAGCTTTTTGCTGCTGAGCTGTAAGCTTTTTTGCATCTGTACCAAGGAAAAAAAGTGTGTTGTTTTTTTTCATTTGCTCGGCACTGCCATACAGTGGTGGTTATGTTGGGTTGTTGTGGTAATAGGGTCTACCTAAAATGAGGTTTTCAGCTAGAGCATGATAAGGGGGCACAAATTTTGATTTATTCTGTAAGGTGATAATTTAAAGGTGCAATGGTATCCCTTTCTTAGTTGAAATGTTGTAGATTGCTCTTAGAGCTAGAGGAAATTGATACTGTCCAGTTTGTTTAATGTGGCCATTTCTTAGTACAAGGCTCTGTCTGTGCTTCTTGATGCCCATTGGTTGAGTCAGTCCACTTTTGATTGCTGTCTAACATTGACTTGAGAGTGAAGTCCTGAAACATCAATAGATAATTTCTTTGTTGTTTTGTTAGTGCAGACAAAGCATTATCACTATGATATCTTATCTTGTAATTAAAAAACCAAATAAATATATAAATTATTATTAAAATAACTGCATCCTTCTTTGTGTTTAATCTAGCATGTTAATTAGAGACTTAAACTCTACTTAATCATTGGTAATCCTCTAATGGCACTTACATTAATCACTCATGTCATACATCTTAGTGTCTTTCTGATCATTTTATTAGGTTGTGCTTTTGTACATATTTGTTATGGTTCAGTGTTTTATGTATTATTTCTGTTTTACTTTTCAGTCATCTGTCTTGGAGTGTTTAGTGGTTTTATTAATGGCTTTACTCTTGTCAAGCATGATGATAAACCTTACATTTTGCATCTGTTTTGCAACTTGATGTTTTCCTATGTTGAAAGGTCCTAAACAGAGGACACAGATTTGGTTCTAGCAGGATCAAATAGTATTTTTTAAAAATCAATTCCTATCTCTATCTGCATTTTTAAAATACTACATTAAAACTATATGACCCTTACATTTTGACTTTTAGTACAGTTAAGATAAGTTCAAGGCTACCAAATCAGTGTTGAAATGATAGTAATTGAAGAGTCTCAGCACAGTTAAATGTTCATTAGGTCAAGGGTCATGAGATAAATTATCATTTGTTAAGATTGTAAGCTCCACTTCAGAGGGACAGAATATGTTGGAAGTTAACGTTTTGACTTTTGTTTCGCAGTATATTTTTGTAATGTTGTTGGCATAGGCATTTTTCAAAATGTATGTTTCCAGTGGCATTGAGATGAATAATGATTTTACTTATTTATTTTTCTAGGGACATCAAGAAGAAAAATTTATTTGAACCTCAATTAACTTTCTTTTAAAGTTTACATAATTAAGTTATATTATTTCCTTTTTTTTTCATTCCAGTTTTTGTTAGAAGTTGCAGAGATTCAAAAGAGAGCTGAGGAAGAGGAACTAAAGAGGATTGAAGCAGAACAACTGAGTAAACAGAAGAAAAATAATTTATTAACAAAAAAAGTTTCAGATGTTATCTATTAGCTATTGTACTCCTCAGCTATCTATCTCACATGGTGTCAGGGGGCAGTACATAACCCCTCTCAGTTTTATCAATTGGAAGCCTAAACATCTCAACACACAGTAGCACCAATGTCTCACAGGGTTTTTGTGATATTTCACTTGAAATCAGCAAACTTGTGTGCCTGTCACATTTATTTTGATTTCAATTCTTCCCAACAGCTTTATGTGTGTAACTGAATGAAAGAGATCTTTTATTTTTATTTGTTTGATGCTGAATTGTTTTGAAGAATGAATGTATGTTTGGCTGTATGATTAATTACACTGTACATTTGAATGGATAATAAGTTTGGCAGTATTATTTTTATAGCAAGAATAAGATAAAAATGTATTATAATGATATTAAACAATAGTAACCCAATGCAAATATTTTTATTCAATAATTAAAACTTGGGTTAGGGTTAGACTTTACAAAAAAAAAAATCATTGTAATACATATCTTTAGACTTTAAAAAAAAATCCATGACTAATTGATTTAGAAAAAAAGTTTTTGACCTTTTGATAATATTTAATTTATATTTTCATCATTTCTGATACTTGGATTCACTTATTCACAACTGTATTACTGGTTGCTTTTTAATAAAGAATTGTATACTATGTATTTAATCATTGTGTTTGTCAGTCTTTAAACAGATATGTCAATTTTTAGAGAATATGTTATTATTTGCTTTTTTTATTTTGTTAGTTAACTATTTTAAGCTATGCTTGTTTACAATAAGGAATTTGGTGAGGAAAAGTTAAGATTTGTTTTGTGTATTTCAGGTTAAGTTTTATATTGTCAAGTTAAAGTAAAAAAAGTAAAGTTCCCCTTTCAGACCTTGTGGTCTATAGGGCAGATGATGTAAAGGTCATCTGATTATGTGGCCTACGGTTAACGAGGGTGTCATGTGGCCAGCACAACGACCAACCGCCTTTACTTTTCCCCAACTAATGTCAGGTACCCATTAGAGCTGGGTGGACCAAGGGCACCCGAAAATCCCGAAATAAAAATCCCAGTCTTCACCAGGATTCGAACCCGGGACCTCCAGTACGGAAGCCAAGCGCTTTACCGCTCAGCCACTGCGCCCTCATTGTCAAGTTAAGTTAAGTTTTATAATGTCATAATAAAAGCAAAGACTTTAAGATATGAAATCTTAACAGTCTTTGGAGACAGTCAAGTTTGGTGAATCAAGACATTAAGTTTCTTGGTTAGCAACAGCATTGATAGTTATTTTGTTAGCTATTGCTATATATGTACAGTTCTTTCCCTTTTATAAGCCTTTTTGTTTTTAAAGTTGTTTTTTTTTTTTTGTTTCTTCTCTACTATTTCTTATATCTATAGGCCCACTTATAGCAAGAAAGAGACAGGGAAGATGCAGCAGATGTTCTGTTGCTAGGTGTGAACTCCAATGATATTTAAAATTTGCTTCTGGTTGTTGCTTGAATTCTTGTAGTTTTACTTTATTAATGAAGCTCAGTGACTTCTATTTGACTGGGAGAAGGGTAACCCTCAACCCCCACTACGCTCATGGGTTTGGATAATTATAGATTAGCTTTAGCTTTTTTATCTTTATTGGGAGGGGCCCTAATCTCAAGAACCCACCCACTCGCCCCCCCCCCTCCGGTCTGTGTTCATGGAATGTAGTGACTGTAGTCTTCTTTACTTTTTCTAGACTGTTGCTTGAATTCTCGATATTTATCTCCCTTCTATTGACACTATTTAAAGTTTTATACTGCACTGGCTCTGTTCTTATTTGCTTGCATGAAATATGCCTATGGGATTAATGTGACATCGTTCACAAGGTTAAAAGATATATTAAAGCGTTCATGAGCTATGTAGAGAGAGTATATTGTATGCGTGGGCTACTTAGCACTCTCGTGCCACTGTCACTTGATACGCTTACTGGAAAGTGTAATCTATATGATTTTGTTTGTAACGCAAAAAAATCTTACTTCTCTTTCTCTCTCTCTCTCTCTCTCTCTCTCTCTCTCTCTCTCTCTCTCTCTTGTTGTCTTTTATTCTGCCGCTATTTGTATTTTTGTTTGTTAGGGTAAAATGTGTTTTCGAAACAATTAGGCTACTATCCATTGTTCTTACTGGGGTAGCTCTGCACGACATGTTTTATTGCAAGCCTGTGTCTGGGGATGTTTATTGTACTATAATTAATGTTGTTGGTGTGACAATTAATCATTAATCACGTTCATGTTGTTCTCTTATAAACGTATAATAAAGAAATACATAGATTCCATATAGGATTGAAGCGACCACCTAGCAATCAATGTTTTAAAAGCAGTGGTTCTCACAACACTTTTGTATGGCTCTGAGACCTTGGTGCTCTGAGACCTTGGTGCTCTATCAAAAGCATGTCATATGCCATTTTGCACTGGCATAGAGGAAAGTAGCTGGCAGCAAATGGCCTCTGAAAGAAACAACTGGAGAGCTCTCACAAACGCTGCGGAACACACATTTGAGACTCAAAGAAACGCCTTTGCTGAAGACAATCGCAGAGGAAACTTAAATAGATCGCTGGCGGACAACGTTTTGTCTGCAGGAGATGCGGGAAAAAAAGCAGGTCGCAACTGGGTTTGTGTAGTCATGTGACACACTGCACTCAACCTTAATCTTCGGAATCGAAGGACATTGCCATTATATAAGTTTAAAAAAAAAAAAAAGTACGTGAATGTATATGTAGCCTAATTGACACATTTATTTCCAAAGGAATGATTTAAATAGACGTGTTATGTTATAGGTGTACCACCAATACACAAGTCTGATACGGACCTATATCTGTGCTCATTTGGGGACTATTTATTTGTTTTAAAGTATTTTCTGTTATCACATATAACCTATATATGTAGTAGAACCCTTCTTTGCTTTCATTTCTTTTTTTTTATTTGTGTTAGGCCTAAGTGGGGGGGGGGGGGGGAGAAAAGACAACCCTGTTTACAAAAAGGGACAAGGGGAGTGGAATAGTTTTTATGAAATTATTACTCTGCTTTCGGATAAAAAAATTAGTCCTACGATATCAGTAAATGCAAGATCTCTAGAGTAGGAAACGATAGGCCCTACAGGAAAAAAGGGTCGCGGTGGTTACGAACCTGATGTCCTGAGTTCAAATATCGGTAAGGACTGAGATTTTGAATTTCCAGATTTTTAGGGCGCTTCTGAGTCCTCCCAACTCTAATGGGTTCCTGACTTTCGTTTGGGAAAGTAAAGGTGGTTGGTCGTTGTGCTGACCACATGACACCCTACTCTTTAACCGTAGGCCAAAGAAACAGATGACCTTAAAGATTGAGGGAGTTTAGTATCTTTAGAGAGGCATAGTGAAGGAAGAAGACGGTGAGGTGCACGAATTTAGACACAAATGCAAAATATTGATATAGATGTGCTAAGCTCTTGCTTATTAGCGAGATATAATGCTCATACTATTCAAATGAAATGTTTTTCTTTTAATCATCTTATCTTATACAATACAGACTTTACTTCAAAAAAGAAGATATTTACGTCCTACGCGTCATGCATTCAGTCATGCATATTAACCAATGACTTAAATTCTGCCAAGTCACTGGTTTTCCTGGCTAGCTCAGGCAATCCATTCCATGCTCTAATAGCGCTAGGGTAGAAGGAGCTTTTGTAGAAATTTGTCCTAGCATATGGGACGAGGAATGTGTCTTTTTCTTTGTGTCTTTCTGAGTATTTTATTAAATTTTGTTTTTGAATTAGAAGATTATGGTTCAATGTTTTATGTATAATTGCTACTTTACTTTTGAGTCTTCTGTCCTGAAGGCTTTCTAAATGTAGTGATTTTACTAAAGGTGCCGCTTCTGTCTATGACCTCCGTGACTCTCTCGGAATTTACGACCCAAACTGAACGACAGACTTCTCAGAAGAAGGTGTAGAGTTACGTAGCCTTTATTGTATGCGTGCATGGGCCTCATTAAAACCCGTGTTTATATTTATACTACAGCTACCTGCTCCTATGAATGAGGCTATATATAGTCCTGTTTTTTTTTTCAACCCCGAATTGCATGTTTCTAGAGATCCACACCGCGGTGTAGTATTTGTTTATTCTATGTTTATCTTAAATTGTTATTGTAGCCTACTTGGGGAAAATACAAAGGAAGTCGTGAAATCTTTGGAGGTCGATGAAAAAGGATACGCAATGCGTTCATTAAGCTTTTTAAAAAACAAATGGAAACATGTTCGTATATCTGTAAGCTTCTTACAGCTCGCAGTTATTGTGTTTGTTTGTAATAGACTTAGATTTGTTGTTCAGATACCCATGATTATCCAATAGCGTTTATCTATTTTTTTTTCTTTCCCCCATATAGTTCACCATTCAGACCTTGTGGTTTACAGAGCAGATGATGTAGGCCCTAAAGGTCACTTGTCTCTTTAACCTACGGTTAACGAGGGTGTCATGTGGCCAGCACAACGACCTTTACATTTCCCCAACTAATGTCAGGTACCCATTAGAGCTTTTTTTTTCTTTTCCGCCATATCATCAGTCAGTATTTCTTTCCCCGCACCCTACGTGTGAGCAAAACTACATCGACACCAGCACTTTTCAACTTCATGAATTACTCACGTGTTTCTGACTTCTGAGTCGCCCTATTCACCACAGCCTCCCCCCCCTTTTTTTTTCACATCTTGATCTCACTAATAGAATAGCAAATTTCATTATGAGATACTTAATGCAAGAAACAGAAAACACAAGGTCATACATTTATCACCACACATACACATATAGGCCTACACACTCCACAAAGAAAACTTAGTCATAGACTGTATCATAACGTATTATGCTATTTATAGAATGTATTTAGCGTCACCTCATTGATTGTAACTTGCTATTGTTAGCGTACAACTTACATATAAAAAATCGCGTTGCAATGACGTTGGTGTCTATAAATACAATAGTATATAATGTAGAAATCACCGACTGTTAAGCCCAGGTGTTATTTTAGAGTTCGTCATAGAAGTGGCACCTTGATTCTATGATTCAGAGGGGACTTGTAGAGAGAAAGAAAAATAATTCCATATTTTAAAGAATGTTTATTATAAACACTTCTCTTCATTACACATTCTAGTACACAAATACGATTATATATAATATCGTTAAAATGTAACTAATGAGTAAAATGAACTTTAGCGACATATGTCTAGTAGAAAAAAATCAAGGATTCTCTTATTTATTTATTTATTATTATTATAGAAATAAATTCTTATTTTTCATTCTCTGACATTACCAGGGTTGAGCGTCGTTAAAGGGAAACAAAATTCATTGTAGTTTTGGCCTTAAGCTTTTTCAACAACAAATATATATATAGGCATATATATATATATATCTATTGTGGCACAATAGAATACAACAGGGTGTGTTATATCCCCCCCCCCCCCGAACCTAAATTGACATGAAAGAGTGTCAGACAATGATCCATTTAATGTTTTGATCATTAACAGGGTCAATAAAGGGAACAAGGGGTTGTTAAATGTATTTTTTTCTCATGTTCCATTACAAAACTTCTATCCATCCGCCTCTATTTTTTCCCCAAACGGTAACCACTCCAAGTCTCCAACGTGAACTGACGCCTTTATTTAAATTTATCCTATGTAGTCATCAGTATAGCGAACATATAGTTAAATAATTGATGAGACAACACAGTTCCTAGATTACATTAACTGGGGTTACAGTGAGGGGTCGAGGCAGAGGCGTAGAGAGCAAAACGTGCGCAAGATACTTTATTGTTGGCCCTTTGCTCCCCCATCACTCCGCCTCTGGATTAAGGTTTAATTGTCTTATGAGTCAATTAAAAAAAAAAGAAGCATTTCTAGTGCGAACATAAACAAATAAATAAATAAATCTTCTATTTTATTTAGATTGTCAATAGAGTTGTTTGTTCTTTAGGCAAAAATTGTAAACTTGAACTTTTAGTTGCATCACCTGAGATCACAGAGTGCATGTATCCGAGGGAGAGATGCGCTGCTTCTATTCACACGGCTCAGTCCACTGTTAAGGAATGGACTTGTTGTCTAATGCCTTCTCCCACGTCTGACACCATCAGTGCATGGATGTATTAACGACAAGGTGTGCGGTGAATTTAATTTATAATCTGTTTTGTAAATGGGCGTGTGAAATGATGTGGGGATATGTCTAGATACCAGAACCCGTTCACTGTTTGACTTTTAATGACTGTGATGATGCCCAACACGTTTGCACGTATTTTGTAGGTTAGAAAGTTAATTTTTGGTCAGCGTGACACTCACATTTGGTTTTCTGGGTCAGGTGCACTACAGCAAGCTGAAACTGGTATAAAGCTGCTTTGTTTTGATGGCAGTGGGCAGTACCACATTCAGACCTTGATATCTATGGGGCCAGAACCGGATCTACCAATGGGCTTTAGCTTAGCCCCCTCCCCCCCCCCCCCCCAATAAAAAATATTGAGCCCTGACATTTATAATACCAGGATATATATATGAATATATATATAGATATATATATATATATATAGGCTTAAATTTACACATATCTCTAATAGCTTAGGGCTTATGGCCTTTTGTCTGTTCTAGTTTCTTTACATTTTCTTGAGTTGAGGATGCCACGCAGCGGATGCGTATTCTAATGTTGGTCTAACCAAGGCTAATCAGCATTTTAATGTTCTTCTTTGATTTGTAGAAATTTCTTTTAATAAACCCCAATGCTTTGCTTGATTTAAAAAAAATAATAATTTCGTCACTATGGGGTTTGTTTTGTTCTGCTTTCGATGTTTCTGACGTTCCAACAGAAATGAAGATCATTATGTCCTAAGACCTGAACTTTTGTAGGATCCAAGGGGGTTGAAGAGGGTTGGAATCGAACTCGGGCCATCGTGTCGGCAGCCTGTAGCACATGCCCCCACAACCCAACAGCAGCCCTAGTGCAATCTCTATTTGAATACTGCACGAAGTCTTTGGATTTATATTACCCCCCCCCCGAAAGTTTTCAAACATATTCTATCACGTTATAGGTAGGCCTATTTTCTATGCATTATTGTGATTGGCATACAATCATTCAAACAACTCTCAGTAGGGCGCGAAAATGCTGAAAGTACAAAGGCAGTTTTTTTTTTCAGAGACAAAAAGAATCTGTAGGAGGCAATATGAATTGTAGCAATACATTCATTTTTTTAGTAATAATTAATAAAACATCATATTTAAATAAATAAAATAATAAAATAAAGAGACGTCTTTTCCCAATTGAATAGTAAGTTTGACACTGGAATCGTTCAGAAACAACTTTCACTAACTTCACTAACAAATAATTGTAAGACGAATAACTAATACTAGATCGGAATTCGATTCGCTAACAAACTAAAAGTATAAACATGATCCAGAAACTCCAGATGTAAACATTGACACTACAGAGTACCGCCAACAGAATGAGCAGAGTGGTGGGGTTGGCATAGGTGGTAACGACGAAATAACAAGCGGATCGATATTCTTGTGCTTTTTTTTCCCCCTCTACACCGTCTCCCAGAAATATCTGGGACATTTTCAACAGTGTATAGAAAAATCTGGCATTCTATTTTTTTTTCATTGACGCAGAAATTCAAACAGAAATAGAAGTAGACGTGACTGGTTACACCCGCAGCAGCATTAGAATAAAAAAAAATATTAAAAAAAAATGGGTCCGAGTTGAAAGTTTTCTCTAAATATTTTTAAAATTATCATTTTAAAAGGTGTATGTTTATTTATTTTACGCACTTTTAACGATAACTTTGCCCGCCCAGGTTATTGTCTAAGGCAGTGATGCCCAACCTAATTCAATCTGCGGGCCATTTTAATTTCCAACACTAGTGTCGTGGGCCACATGATGGGAAAAAAATACAAAAACTTAATGAAATTGATCTGAACCTTATTTCAAACCCGACGATCTAGTACTTGCATTGAATTATTGGGATATTTGAATTTTCTTTTTACACTTCAAAAAATAGCGTAAGTTCTGTTTTATATTTTGTTCTTTTTTTTTTATGGAAGCACGTGGAGGGCCGGATCTGGCCCGCGGGCTGTATTTTAGGCATCACTGGTCTAAGGCTTGACCCCCTTACAAGGGGGCTAGAGTTTGAATTCCGACTCGAGCAATGTGTTAACTGATCGCCTAAAGGCAGCTCGGAAACCTTCTCTCAGTTACCCTGTTTTCTCGCACTGGTTCACTAATGAGATTGGACCAATGTGCACTGAGCTTGCTATAAGCATGGAAAAGATGCGCTGTATAAAAGTAATTAAATAAATAATGAACTTCAATTCTAAAACTTACAGGTCAACAGCTCTTGCATGCCCGATACTTAGTTATCCAACGTAGACAACTGCCTTCTGAGTCGTTTGGCGCATAGGACGACAAGCTTTCTCCACAGAGATCGGTTATAGGTGGCTTCCATAGCCTCTTCTCGTCTGGTGTCCACTTAATTTAGGTGTCATTAGAATGTGCGTCGCCATTAGGGGCTGATTTAAGGGAGGGCAGGCGAAGTTACAGCCCGGAGACTCCACAAGAAATGGGCATCCACTAAAGAGATATAAATATATTCGCATTTCATTTTTTTTTTCTAAAATTTTTTTTCCACATTTTACGGGTGGCATAAATATCGTGATTATGAAGTGCATATTTGTAGCATGCTCGGAATAAGTAAATATAGCTCTGGATTTACGACAGTGCGTCTACCAAGGGCCTTACTCTCAACAAACTAAAAAATGTACACTTTTTACAAATAAAATAGGCCTATGCATATTCAGTATTTTAAAAGGAAAGTCAGATTATTTTTAAAAGAAACTATTTCTTATTTCTAAGATATAGCATGGTTTTAGATAAGTAGGCCGATTTTCATTCATAAGTGGATCATTATTAAAGTTTTTTTTTTAAATTTAGGGACCTCCACAAAAAATATTTTCCATAGGGACTCCACATACTTAAATCTGGCCCTGGTCACCATGTCCATATAAATTTCCGACAAATGTATCCAGCATTAACGAAAAAAAAATCGTACAATAAAACTGAGCCTTTTAGGTCTCATGATGTAATTTAGAGCGATATCTCGATGGAACGGATAGCACCTCGTGACAGGCCTAATATAGACATATAGGTCGTATGTTTTGGTATCACTGTTCTAGTACAAAAATAAATAGAGGACACATACCAGCAGGCCTACGTAGTTGTAACAAACAGAATTCAACTTGAGATGGAACTTATACGTAAAGCACGTAGTCTTTAAAGCTATAGATTTATCTTATCTTGTCTTATAATATAATCGATGACTCTAAACTAACGCAGGAAAACCTGTGAATTTTTTTTTTTAGGTTAAAAGCTAACCAGTAGCTGCATTGATATGTCTAATACCTGTACCATCTGCGATAAATTGTATTACCGATAAACTGTCGAGGTCAGAATGACACACTGGAAAGACACAAATAAACTCATCATTTACTTTTGTAGACGCGTTGGGATAACCCAACAACATCATTGGAATGTTAGTCAATATTGAAGATATCTAATCTTCGGCGACAAAAAATGACCAATATATTGATTTAAAGTGGACCCAATTTTTTTTTTTGTCTATTTTTTGGAAGCTTATTCCGAGGACATGTACATTTTTTAAGAGAGGAAGAGACATTTTTTACAAAAGTTATATAAACTCTGTGTGTATGGTCAGTGGCGTAGCATCCATGGCGCGAAGGGGTTCAATGAACCCGGGCCCACGACCATTAGGGGCCCACTGCCCGTGGTTTAGCAACAATGGTGAAAAGGGGCTGATTGCACTTGGGCCCATAACTCTTGACCTGTTGCACTTTTGTAAAGGGTAATGTTATAAAGCAATGGTTTTCAACCTGTTGCTCGCGACCCCCTTGGGGGTCGATTGACGAATTGCAAGGGGTCGCCTAAGACCAGCGAAAAAAAAATGGATTGTTTTTGTCTCTTATTCTATTGCTGAGTGTGTGGTGTGTGTGTGGGTCGCGACACAGGGGAGATTTTTTTAAAAGTGGTCGCCGAGCTTAAATGGTTGAAAACCGCGGTTATAAAGAATCTGAAAAGCCCCCTCAAAGTATCCGAAACGTTGAACGAAACATTTTATTAGTTTTAAAACATTAAACATGTGTTTTAAGCTAGAGTTCATATACCAGCGGCTTGGAGTATTTAAATGTAAGGAGTTGTTCTCCATCAGGTTTAATGTAATGGTGGTTAGCCCTAATTGTACTTTTGAGAGGACTATTGTTGCCATATCGTGTTTTCCATGTTATGTTCATAAACAATTGTTAATAGGCTATTATTATAATTAATGGAGTGGAAGGAAGCGAGAAAGTTTGATGTACAAAATATTAAAGTGTTGTACAGAAAAATAAGGAAAGGGGCGAGTAACAATGACAATTATGTCTAGTGAGATAGTCTCGATGGTCAAGAATTAATATTTCGACACATTTACTAATTATTCAATTTTATAAAAAGCTTAATTTGTTTCTTTTATTAACTGTATTTAAAATTCGTAAATTACATTTCCTAGTATTAAACTGATAGTGTTCGCAGTTATATAAGTCAGAAATCTTGACAGACTAAACTAATACTATAAACTTTTTTATCCGATACGACAAAGCTTTTACTGTACAGTCCATTAGGATGAGTTTTCATCATTTCTGTATGATATTAAAATTTTTACAACAGAATAAAAGTATCATTAAATATTAAGCAAGCAAAAGAAACATCATAGGTCTCATGCTTGTGCTATTACAATGAATGGCGAAACCGAATTGGAGAGAAGGTATATAATAAAGATCTACAAGATAGATGGATATCTACATAGATCATGGAATATTGTCTTTCTTTTGACCAATGCTTAGTATTTATTGGTTTATAATTCATAGTTCTTAAAGAAAGTTATTACCATTATATTTATACAAAAAGAAGGCGCGGTGGCTGAGCGGTAAAGCGCTTGGCTTCCGTACTGGAGTTCCCGGGTTCGAATCCTGGTGAAGACTGGGATTTTTATTTCGGGATTTTCTGGCGCCCTTGAGTCCACCCAGCTCTAATGGGTACCTGACATTAGTTGGGGAAAAGTAAAGGCGGTTGGTCGTTGTGCTGGCCACATGACACCTTCGTTAACCGTAGGCCACAGAATCAGATGACCTTTACATCATCTGCCCTATAGACCACAAGGTCTGAAAGGGGAACTTTACTTTTTTTATACAAAAACCTCTAATTAAAAGCCTTATTTAAAATTGCCATGAATATTGAAAATAGACAGAAAAAAATATTTTAAGAACCTCTATGACACAGAGCAGGTTGGCTTCACTTTGTGTTCTTTGAGCGAGAAACAGCCAAAGGCTTAGAACTAGATGCACTGGTTACTGACCTTGCTACTTAGAAGGCCAAAAAATGTTTGATCTATTTACCGTTAAATGATGGAAGTAGAATTAGATTATAGTTTGTATCAATATTGAAAAGTTTTACACCTAAAAGTTCTTTGAGAGTATAAATGTGTAAAATGTAGAACTCTAAAACATTTCTTTATTCATTTGAAACATCTTTAAGTCATTTAATTCTGCTAAGAAATTAAACAAACATTGACTTTTAAGACACTTGTCTGAGTTCTAACTGAATCAAACGTAAAGAGATTATTACTTATCAAAAAGGCTACTCTACTTGCATTAAAATGTCTTTGGGTAAAGTTACCAATACATTCAAAATTTTTCGATTGTTCTGTTTCACTTTACATTCATCTTATTGGGGAAGGGGGCCCACCAACATATTCTTTCACCCGGGCCCACGGGTACCTTGCTACGCCACTGTGTATGGTACAATTTTTACGCGTAATTTTCCCTACACACATTCTTGGATAAAGTTGAATCTTTACAAAATTATTTGTACCTATATATATAGCTCCTCCTTCGTGTACGAAGATGAGCACATTTCTCATTTCCTATGGACTCGAAGATGGCTGTATAGTCCAATCTTCGCTTTGAAAAGCCGGCCGCATATGTGGCATGGGTGAGTTTTGTCAGTTGCAGATAGGCCTGCTTTTTCTCTCTGCTTTCTATTGGTTCGGCGCTCTATCGCACTGGCCACTCTACTTGCTTCAAATCTTGAGACTCCGAGACTCACAGCTTCTCGCCATGCGGAGCGATCTAGAGCAAGTGCTTCCCAGCCATGAATGTCGATACCGCATTCCTTGAGGGAGCTCTTGAGGGTGTCTTTGTAGCGCTTGTATTGGCCGCCTTGGGAGCGCTTTCCTGTACATAACTCTCCATACAGAAGTCGTTTGGGAAGGCGATTTTCTGGCATGCGGACTACATGTCCCGCCCATCGTATTTGTACCTAACCCTAACATGAATCAATTTTTTAAAATCACCAATTAGTTAATTAACTATTGGTAATTAATTATTTCGTAGGTAACAAAAATGTTCTTGTTAAAAATGTTTCAATAAAAGTGTGCTTCCAACCTTATCATGTTACACACATCTCATTGTAAATGAGTAAACTGTCCCCTTTAGACTTTACGATCTATGAGGTAGATGATGTAAAGGTCATCTCTTTTCTTTTGGCCAACGGTTAACGAGCAGGGTGTTATGTGGCCAGCACAACGAATAACCTCCTTTACTTTCCCCTACTAAAGTCAGGTACCCATTAGAGCTGGGTGGACTTAGGGGCGCCCTAAAAATCCCGAAATCAAAATCCCCGTCTTCATCGGGATTCGAACCCAGGACCTCAGGTTCGGAAGCCAAGCGCTTAACCATTCGACCACCGCGTCCACGAATCCTTTTTTTTTTAATTTCAGGATCTTCGTGCGCCTCTGAGTCCACCCAGCTGTAATGGGAACCTGACGTTAGTCGGGGAAAAGTAAAGGCTGTTGGTGACACCCTCGTTAACCGTTGGCCACAGAATCAGATGAACTTTACATCATCTGCCCTATAGACCACAAAGTCTGAAAGGGGAACTTTACTTTTTTTTACTATTGTAAATTGTTTGAGAATCTAATCTCATCATTTGGGTGGTAAAACTCTGTATTGGTTTTTTTTTTCTTGCTGCATAAAAAAGTTTGATGGCAGCGAATATAATAACATCTCTAAACTCTATTCATAAAAACTAATGCGAAGTAATTAGTGGACTTTGTCAATCTTTTAAACATATGAATATCAGTGTGTATTTTTTTTAAATAGACCTTTTATTTTTAATTGTTATGTGCTATTGTCACAGTTTTGTTTGACATTATTGTTAAATGTTCACCTTTGGTTTAGACAGGGAAAAAGACTCGTGAAACTCCTGATGTAGAAAACAGGAAGTAGAATGAATAAAATTGACTTGAGTTCAAGTCAGTCACTTTAAGTCAGTGGAGCCAGTCAGTAAAGTCAAGTCAGTAATGTGTTATCCTCTGAGGGAGGCAGTAAATTTTTTTTATTCGTAATAGCGAGTTGAATAGTAATGAGTTAGTCTTGTAAGACATGTATTTCTGGAGATTATTATTGTGTATGATTCCGTGTTATGGAAGTTCATTGTTCCCCGCTGTGATGCGGACGTTATTTGTGATCTACACTGGATAATTCAATATATTGAACGTAGGCCTATACTTGATACCACTGTTTTGGCGGATGTATGAATCCATGTAACTGACGACATTACTAGTGCAACATTACTATTTTCTTATCACCAATAAACGTTATATTTTGTCTGCCAAAGATCTGACTCCATCCATTTATTGCTGTTCCACCATTCTTTCCTGTTTCAGCTATGTAACCTGGCGAGGACATAACGATGTCTTTCCTTTAATTTTTTAAAAGTATATTCCTATGTTAATATTTACTTGACAAGATGCTGACATTTCGCATATCAATATCCAGTGTATCTTTTAACACGTAAAGCTCATTCTGAGATCTTAAAAAATCATGGTGATTGTATGGCCGGCACTCATGAATGAGACCAGGTGCAAACAGGGGACTCTCCATTGGCGGAAACATGAAACCCTGAACAATTTCTTGGATCTCGCACACGTGTATCAGTACGGAGGTTAGTGTACGGAGACTTAGCCTACAATAAGCACAAGTAAAGGTCTCATTTTAGACTTTAAAACAATGGAGATACATTGATACATACAATGTATTAGAGCTCAACATCAGGTCTCAAAGTATGTAGTCATAAATGAATTTCTAGAGAAATAAAATTGTGTCCAAAATTTAATTCAGGGCCGAAGGATGTGCTGCTGAGTGGCATAGCAGCTGTGAGGGGTTCGAATCTCGATGGAGACTGGAAAATTTGACTCGAAGTTTGTGTTTGATTAGCACCTAAAAGCAGCAGGGAAACCTCCCAGATACCCTCTACCACTACATGTCCGTAAAGCGATTGGACAAAAAGCAATAATAATGATAGGATTCTATGTATCGCGATTCATAACGACGTCTTTCAATTAAAAACTGTTCGTATAGCTCTATATGTATATTATGCTTTACATTATGCTTAGTAGATACCCAAGCATTTAAAATTCGCGCGCCGACCATGATTTGTTCATTACATTTTCTCTGCTAGTTAGTCTGAAAATTTAACGGTATCTCAAAACAACAACAAACATTATCTTTTGTCGTTCACCTTTTAAAAATCTGGCCAAAGACAGTTTAAAAACAAAATTCTTGACATCAAAAGTCTGTCCGATTTATGGTTGAACAAAAATCATCATTAGCCTTAAAACAAAAATAAAATTGTAAACAATTTAGTTCGTCAAGTGTAAAAAAAAAAAATGAAATGAGAGTTGAGACTAAGTTCATGCACTTAAGACGCCACTCGTGAGGTCATTCAAATCTTCAAAACCAGAGCACTTCCTGAGTCAACTTTCATAACAGGTTGTTTGTGTGCTGATCCTCGGAAACGTTGGACAACAAGATATTTCAAAACATCTGCTTCGTTAATTATGTTGTTTTTTTAATAAAAGAGCGAAGGGGGGATGACGTCATTCTCAAATATTTTCCTGCGTCGCGCTTGAATGTGGGTTAAATAAATACTGATAGGATTTTTAAAAAAAATGGATCTAGAAAAATCTAGTTCCAGCTTTTAGCGGGTTGTTATGATCACTGTAGTGGAACGGCTTTGAACGGGATTGCTTTTTTCCCCCTCTCTACTGGGTACGCGGGAGTCAAATGAAAGATGTATAGTAGGTCCTAGTTTTATTGGAAGAAGTATAAATCAGACAGAATTTTGATATCAAGAATTATGTTTTGAAACTGTCATTGGCCAGATTTTAGTAGATAGTAGGCCTATTGAGGTTATCATTGAGTGAAATAAAACTGGTGATGATAGATTTGAGCAACTGTTGATGTAAGCCTGTAGAATGTGATCCTTTTTTAGGGCCTATAACTACCTCCATAAATAAAAGGTTAAGCAACAAGCACGCACTTCGCGAACTAAAATAATACTAAGGCATTGTTTTCTAGCCCTTACATAGGGTGAGTAAAGTAGTTCACATGAAAATTTAGACCAAGGTTGCGACCAACATATTGTCCCATTTCTAATGTAGATAAGGCCATTCTCCGCCCAGGGTCAATAAAAATTCTTTATAACTTTTTTTTTTACTAGGCTTATATAAACTCAATCTGTCTGTCTGGTAAAAAGTTTATACCTGACAAAAGAAAAGTTAAAAAAAAATTCATTAATTAACTATTGTTAATTAATTATTTAGTTTTTTTATCGAACAAGGGAAAGAAAATGTAATTGACTTTGTAGAGAGAAAAAGGTTGCCGCTATAAAGGTTGAAACTAGTAATGGGTAATTATAAAACCTATTTTCATAATCACTTCGCTGCCACACTTGATGGTTTACAGTTAACAGGGTTGAGGAGGCCTAAACCTTCACAAGCACTTCGCTGGCACACTAGATGGTTGACAGAGTTGAGGAGGCCTAAACCTTCACAAGCACTTCGCTGGCACACTAGATGGTTGACAGGGTTGAGTAGGCCTGAACCTTCACAAGCACTTCGCTGGCAGACTAGATGGTTGACAGAGTTGAGGAGGCCTAAACCTTCACAAGCACTTCGCTGGCACACTAGATGGTTTACAGGGTTGAGGAGGCCTGAACCTTCACAAGCACTTCGCTGGCACACTAGATGGTTCAAAGGATTGGGGAGGCCTGAACCATCAAGTCTGAATTTTGATCTTTCAATTTTCATTTAGAAATATATTTAAAAAGCGATCACGGTAACATTCCCCACATGCTCCATATTAGTGATAGGATCCTAGCGTATTGTGAAAGTTTAAAGAACATCGTGACGACGAAATGAAGTGCAAAACGACACGTACATTTTTTTTACTATTTAATATTAAAAGTTATGGTGCTTTAAAACTTTATATTGGCAAGCGTTAAAAGATGTTGGGAAGCATCAGCATACAATGCACGTATCTTTCCTTTTCTATTCAACCAATCTGGAGCAGCCTTTTCAACCTATACATTGTGCAGGACATGAAGAATTTTAACTCTTTGTAGGACAACATTTAACTCTATATAATATATTCTAGATGCTAAAGATTAATTATCATGTGACTGCAAAAATTCACCATTAAGAAACTAGATAGGTAGCAGTTTCAGATTGATTAGAGAGGGGGGAAATGTTTTTAACCTAATTACCCAATGGGACAAGAGTGTTGTATAATTTTAATTTTAATTTTGCGTAATTTTATATGCGTTTTTGTTAACCTTTTGAAATGCATATATATTATAGATAACCTACTAACCTAATTACACTAGAAAGGTACATAGTGTAAGTAATTAAAAAAAAAACAAATGGGAAAACACAAAAAGGGTCAGAGAGAGAGAGAGAGAGAGGAGGAGGAGAGAGAAGTATAGAGAGAGGAGAGAGTTGAGTTTAAAATGAGTGAGAAGAGAGGACCGGGGGTGGGTGCACCAACTGGAAGGTTGGGTGTTGACTTGCTGAAAACATGGCTAAAGGTACATTTATCTAAATACTCTACCTACTGGCCATTCACCTTTAATAAAGCGACTCCTTCCGTCCTTTCAAATAAATTACTTCGAAACTGTCCATAGTTAAGTGAAGAAAAAAAAAACGAATTCTTATTTCTATGTTTAAAGTAATAGGTAAAGGTAAATGACTTTTGAAAGCACAAAGAATTTTGATAATTTGTGTGGAAATTGTGCCTTGTTTGTTTCCATCACTGAACCACATATTAGATTTTTAGAACAAACAAATCAAAGAGAGGCGGCTGAGACGTAAACACAGATCTAGGTTTAAACCAAACGAAAACAACTTTTTTTTTTCTGAAAACCTTTTTTTTTAAATAAGTATATGTAGATCTAAATTGCGAGATTACTGTTGCTAGCATTCACAAAGGTTGACATTGCTAATGTGATAATTGTCTTTCTTTCTTTCGTATTTCTTTTAAGCTTAAAGTATACATAATTTATTTAATATGATTTTACATGTAAAAGTTATAATATGATATCATACAACTAGAGATTCATTCTTTTTCACTGTGTATTCGTCAAATTATGTGTTCATATTATAATAATATCGACTTTCAAAGAGGTGTACTTTATCTGTTTTTTATTAAATTCTCAAACTTGATAAAGGGACTCGATCGTGCTCATAGATATGTGAATCAAAGAAATAAGAACAAACTTATAAAGAAAACGTTAGCCTGAACTAGTGTGCATAAAAGGATTAATGTGTAATGTGTAATCTGTAATTAAAGATTAAAATGAATTACTTATAGAAGCAATCATATACACATTATGCTTCTCAATTACGTCAAAAAAAAAAGTGCTGATTCTAAAGACTCTACAATGGTATGATTTTTTGAAATATTTTTTAAACCATTATACCATTTTTAAAAAAAGTTTTTGTATTTTTTTTTCTGTATCATTAAAGATTGTATCATCTTTTGAGATACCGGATGAATTACATTCCTGCGGCAAAAGTATCTCATTAACCGAATGAAATATGGGATGTTAGATAAACATTGACGCAAGAACACTCCCTAGATAAGTTAGGCCAAAATGTGAAAGATATACCAAGAGGGTTTTGTTTCCTATTTATAAAATATTTATATTGTAATATTTTATATAAATATATTTTAAAATAGTGTTACATTCACCTTTATTTTCTCCTATTCCGTTGGGGCATCTCTTGTCGACCGTCTTTCTCCATTCCTCTCTGTCTTTCGCCTTGGATAGAGCCTCTTTAAATGGCAGACTCGTCCATTCCTTTATGTTGTCTTCCCATCGCTTTCTCTTTCTACCTCACCTCCTTTTTCCTGGTACTGATCTCTGACGAAAGGTCAGTGCGAGCCCCGAAGACTTTGTAAATGGCCAGAGAGCTTTAGTTAGCGTTTTAATTTTTACAATACTTAGCAGGTCATCGTGGTGTCCAATAGCTGCAGTAATTATGTCTTTAATCTCTTCGTTTGTGATGCGGTCTTAAAATGAGATACCTAGGATCCTTCTGTAGCATCTCAATTCCATTGCTAGGATCCTCGTCTCTTGATCTGTAGTGAGCGTCTAAGACTTGCAAGCATATATAAATGTGGCCATGACCAGGGTGCGCATAAGTCTGATTTTGGTGTCAAGGGTTATGCTTTTGTCTTTCCATATTATTTTAACTCTTTCTCTCCTGACGATACCAAAGTTGATTCCATTAGAATGTGGTAAATAATTACGGAGAGAAAGAGTTAAGTTTTGCAAGTGCTTTTGCGGACTGTGACTTTAAAATTTTTCATAATTTCGACACATAGATAAAATATGATGTAACAATTAAACCACGTATTTACAGATAAAATAATTAGAAACAAAACCAATAGTTTCAAATGACTTTTATTTTCTTTTATAAATAATTATTTGCGTTGACCAGAAGATCAATATCAAATGACCAGAAACAACAAATAACAAAACATTCTCCAATAATCATTGGCTTTTCACATCATATATATATATACACACACACTGCATCAATATAAATATTTTGAGGAGAAGTGTAAATTACCTGTGTAAATGAATGATAAATTTAAAGCCATATATACAAACATTGAAATGATATCACATAATGAGATAGTATAGCATTTCTTGCACAAAACTGATATGCGTAGATCGATCACAATGGGCACAAAGTCTTTTATTTACAATTTGGTTTGAGTGCATGTTTTATCATATCTAAGATATAATGTTTAAATGTTGCACTTTTTTTTTTAAAGAACATGCAAATAGTGTGGGTATGTTTGCTTTGGCAACATACAGCGTTGAAGCAACGAATTCAAATCCTATACAAATAAACATCTGCCATATCTGGAAGGCGATGATCATGTTTGCCCAACCTTCCATATATTGTGGCTTAAAATATTGGAATGTAAACTTTTTGTTTTCCACAAATAAATTGATTTCTATAAACGTTCATCTTTTTTTTCCCTCTCCCTCCCCTCTCCTTCATCAGCCTCTGAGGAAATGTACCATTTGGTAAACACGGTTAAACAATGTTACTAATTAACTTATCTCGTTGACCCATTTCTTCCAAAGATAAGAAAAAACCAGACCGAGTAAATAATTGTGTGTTACTGTTATTCTACCTCTAAAATGAACGTTAAAATAAATAAGATATGGCTTCAATTATTAGCAACAACACTCCCTGTACATACACCAACAACAGAAATGAACGAAATTTAATAAACAACTTCAGCAATTTCAAGAATGTTTATGGAAATATCAGGGTTCTTGTAAAGAAAACTTATATATAAATGCATACTGTCTGGGACAAGAATATAGAAGCACATTAACTATCGACTAGACTATTTTCTATACATATAAAGTGGGTCAAATTATTTCATTAGATACTTTGTTGAAGCGATTAAAAAAAAAAGACTTAACGTAGCGATGTCGAACGAAGATTAAAAAATGTAAGACTTGACCTGGACAGGTTTCAGATGTTCCTAAGGACATGTAAATACTATCTCCCAGCCCAAACAGGACAGCAGGGTAAGGAGGCGCCGTGGTTACAAATGTAAAGTGTAATTTAGAAAGCAAGCAAAGAGACTTGGGTAAGCTTACAAAAATAGAAAACAAAAGTAGGTTTTAGTCCTAGGTTTAAGACTTTAAATCGAAATCTCTGTCTGCTGTCTGCATACAGTCATGTGTTTTGGTAGTAGTCACGATATACAATGTCAAGGACGTTTCATTGAAATACGAACTAGTCAATTACACGAAACTCACTAACAGAAGAGCTTGAAAACTTTTTGATTCTACAGAGCTAGAGCTAAAATGTGCATAAAAAATATAATAGAACTTTATAAAAACTAAGCTTAATCAACACGTTTATGTTGTACACCTGATACATCAAAAAGCTTGGTATTTTTTAGGTTTTCCACCATGTATGGAAAACAATAGGCGTAATGTAGAACTAAAATAAAAACAGGCAATCAAAATAGTGGCGAAGTAATGACGCTCAAAGAAAGCAAAGGTCTTGAGTTTCAATCCCTCAGTGTCTCAAAGGAAGTGGCATCAGTCTCTATATGAACTAAAATATACATCGATTAAATGCTAGAGAACATTAAATCTACACCCTAATCATCATCACCCATTTACATAGCAATGTTTTATGACACTATTGCTTCATGTCCCTGCGATTTCTTTACTGAGTGACGTAGATAGCTAGGAGGTTTTCAAAGAGATCGTTTGTTTTTCAAGGAAGATTATTCTCAAGTGACTCAACGTCACACAGATCTTTAAAAAAAAAACGTTTTCAAATTGACTATTTCCAAATTTAAACAAAAAATACAAACTCAGCAATGAGGGAAAGTTATAGTTTTAAATTATAATTAGAAAAAAAAATGTATGCATGATAGAGGATGTAGTGATTGTCAATGTTCAATTAACCTTAGGCTTAACGGCTTCTTGTTTCTTTAAAATCTAAACTTATTTTAAAAGATTTAAATTGAAGGCAAGTTTATATAATTCTACATCAAAACTAAACGGATTTTCTAAAAAATCAAAAGTTTAATTGGATGTTACCAGGTTAGAGGGGAAACAGTACACTCCAATTATAAAAATAACAACATGGAATCTGTGTGGGCTCTTGAGCAATAACAATAACAATCTTCAGTTACAGTTCATGAAAAATAAAACGCCAATCCATAACATTCTTCTTCCAGTTTGTGTAAGCACTCCCTGAATCAAAAGTTATGAAACAAGTCACAAGAAGATGGGGGGAAAAATCAATTCCGTTCTTTTCTCTCCAAGTACTGTTTTCCACTATTGCACAATGATTGCTAGCTTAGCAACGTGATGAAATAATCATAAACGTTTTTTTAAATATTTTGTCTTGAGTTTTTTTTTTAATTCACTCACTTTTCTATGAGCTTATTGACAATAATGATCAGTGGATGCTCCCTCTTGTACCCGGAGGCTAGAAACTGCAAGAATACAATAGTGCTGGTATTTCCTTCGTCATTTTGTCAGTGTATTCCATAATTGTAGTGCCTACATTGTAATGTTGCTTTAACTCTTTCTCTCCTGACTGACGATACCAACGTTGATTCCAACAGAATGTGGTAAATAATTACGGAGAGAAAGAGTTAATGGCTAAATTGTCTCTGAATTGGTAATAATTTGGGGGGGGGGAGGGTAAATCACACAAATTCAGCACTGGGAGTCGTCCTCGTCTATAGATTCTGACAGTGTCGGCATGGCTTTAGAGGTCAACGAACTCTGCCGCGTCAACCTCTTTTTAGGCGACTGTGAGGTGGTGCTCACGCTGTGACCTGTGACCACCGGCTCCTCGTACTCCACTGGAGATTCCGGCAACATTTCGAGGCTGTGAAAAACGTCCTGGCTCCTTTTGCTTTTGATCGGGAAGTTGTGGACGCTGTTGGTGAACGCCTTGATCCATTCTTCCGCGCTCTTTTTGGTGCTGGCCTCAAACCTGTAGGAGTGCCCATCGGCGTTGTCGAATGTGACGATGAACTGGCATGGGTTGGAATTGGATGCGGTCACTCGGCTCTTTTTCAGCTTTAAGTAAAGGGAAGGAGCTGAGGCCTGGTGACCAGCGCGCGTGACGATGGCGTACCGTTCAAAGCTTTTCTGGTGAATTTGAACAAGTACAGGGCAACGCAGGCAGGGATGCGTCCTATTGGGGGTGCACACGTGTGAGGTGTACGTCGATGTGGTAGAGTCCTGGAAGTTGTTCTGAGACTGAATCATGACAAGAAGCCCGGATTTTATTTCTGAGCTATCGTGGTTCCATTTAGAGTCATATTTTTTATTCTGTTGGTTGACATAATAATTACGATCTGATGGAAAATAACTGCAAGTTTTCAGAAGTTCATTAGTGTTCCAGAACCTGCTCCCAACACTAGCGTTATTTAAGTTCAATTCGAATCGGTCCGAATCTTCTTCTTCCGCGTGTTCACAGTTGTCCACTCGGCAAAGCTTAGTGTTCATCACACTGTCCATTCGACTGTTGTCCACTAGCATTTCATTGATATTGTCCACTTCCACCTCGTGAGATGACTCCTCGGTAATGACGTGACACTTGTGACCAGTTGAAGGAGGCACGGGCAAGTGAGCCAGACCAGCGTGACCGGCGCTACGGTCACTAAGTCCACTTCGCGGCCAGCCGTCCAACTTCATGAAGCCAATTAGTAAAGAGTGGTAATTTTTCATTTTTTTCAATTAGAACTTCCGCAACACATTAATAATAAAACTTTTAAAATTTTCACTATTAATTGTTCAGAGTCCACAATGAAGAAAGAATGAAGCCAATAATGAAAACAAAACAGCTTAGCTTGCAGCTGAAACCAAGATGAAGTCAGTATGAACCTCTCGACTCAGTCCGAATCTTCACTGACTTGAGTCAAGTATGGTATGATATCCCACGTGTTTTCACAAGGTGTGTCTACCACTACACAGCACGTCACGCTCTGTATCGCTCTGAAGACTTCAACAATCTGCAGACGAGAACAATGAAATCTCTTTATATACCAACCACTAACACATTCATTAAAAAAAAAAGTCGAGATAACATCTTGAAAAAAAAAACCCAGACCAGCAGCAGAACTAAAGGAGATAATAATCGAGGAAATAAAAGCCACATTGTTTTTCATAACATCCTTGCTAAACGGAAACTTAGTGAGGAAATCTACGCAACTTAATCCTTAACTTTGTTATCGAATCTCCCAGCTCGCCTTCGGGACGTTTTTTTTTAACTGTAAGAAAAAAAAAACCAACAGAATAAAGAAAAACAAAACAAGATAAATTGTTTGTGTAAGGCCAAGTGGAGAAAAAAAGGTAACGGAGTCTGTCGCGACGAATCTTGACCTACTTTCTACATTTGTATGTACTCCCTTCTAATTGTTCGCTAAATCTAATAATCACAAGACCAAGTCTTGTGCAAATGTTGGACCTCTTTAACGTGCTGACCCCCTACATGGAGTAACGCAGAGTCCTCTACAGTGACTCTCAAATCATCTTATGAATTTTATATTTAAAAAAAGAAATCGTAAAGATATGATAGGGAAATAAAAACACAAAACAAGGTCTGAATATTTTCTAAACGATTTCTTAAATAAAAAATGTAAAACTCATAGTATTCTAGACCACCGATGACAAAATATATCAAGGTAATAGTGTGAGTAACATAGTCAATGGTATTAGTATCTGCATGGACATTATAACCATTAGGGACTATAACTCCAATCTTGAAAAGGAAAGACAGAAAAAAAAAAAAGAAGGGGGTGGTCGTTCTTAACATTAGCAGGGTCAAGAGATTGTTTATGTATTTGCCTCTGTTCGCTCTATGTTGAATTCTGTTTTTATTTGTCCATTGTTAATAGAAAATTCTGCAAGTTGACAAAAAATATTTTTTCCTTATTACAGTTAAATAATTTAGGGACACGTAGTAATATTTCATTAAAATGTCTATATATTTTAATTATGAAGACTAGATCCTATCACTCACAATGATACACTCCCTCAAAAGTAATATCTAGATGTGAATCTAAATCACTGGCGGATCCAGGGGGGGGG
>JADKLZ010000728.1:19240323-19255169 GCA_021533235.1 Biomphalaria straminea
TCAATGTTGCGAACACTCTTAATATAGTTTTGTGATCTTTATTAGAATGGCATGCGAGAAACAATAATGAAAGGGAAAGTATTCACAAAAGTAAATCCCTCTTGGTAAATGGAAAGAGGAAAACTCTTGCGTTTCTAACCTACAGTGCAAAGAACTTTCTTTTAAGTGATAAACTGCAGAATTGTTATCCATTTTTTTCAAGTACAAAACACATATTCATATTCCAAAAACAGTTAAACTTTGGGTAAAGCATATTAAGGAGAATCTTTTCCTTATCAATGATCCTATGTCAATAATAGCAAAAGATACAAAACCATATTTTGTATCGAACATTTTTAGATCGGGGCGATTACTCCTCACATTTGCTTTTCAGTCCACTTTCACTGCACAACGTCAAAACCCCTCGCCTTTTACTAGGGGTTTCCGTGCAGTGGAGCATTATAATGAGTCTAAATCTCAAATTTTTCAGCCCTTCTCTATAGGGTTATATAATTGAATAAGCATGAATAGCACCAAACCTGCAGCTAAACGAAATAGGGCCTACTTGAGTCAATACAGAAACATGCCTTTCCTTTAAAATCTTATATATTAATAAGTGCGCTCAAATATTTTTCATTGCTAATAATAAATAAAATCGGTACAATAGAGTACTACAGGTCCTGTTCTCCCCTGGCACGATCTTCTCACATTTTCTTTTTTTTTTTTTATTTTACTTTATCAAATTTAAAAAGTTGTACATTTTATATATTTATAAGTGCACTCAAATATTCTTTATTGCTAAGGGTACCTGTACTATTTAAAATTTTGACCACCAGGTATTATTTATTTTGAAAATGTGCCAATTTCAGCTTTTCGGCGTCGATATATATTTGGATATTATTTTCTTTTTGAGCTAGTAAACTGAAAATAATATAAATGTAATTATTTTATCAGAATACAGAAACCTTGTATGGAATAGGCTTACATACCTATAAATTGTCTACCATAATAAAATGTAGAAAAAGTATAGTTAGATTTCATACTAGTTAGCAGATTATTGGCCGGATGGAACCACGCCACGGGCCGGATAAGGCTCGCGGGCCGTATTTTGGGCATCACTGGGTTACACTATCGAATTCTACCAAATCCAAGAATCCATTTACTGGTGAGGTCATTCCACTGTATGCAAGACAAATCCAAATATACACAATTAAAGTCTATTTTTGAATGAAAATGCTATTGTTCTAACGTACAATGCCTTGGAACAATTTTCTTTCTCATTTCACAACTAATGTGATTCACTATATTTATGATTATGCAAGCATTGGTTGAATGAAGAATATGGTCCATCGCAGCTCCGTTTAGCTCTTGTAAATCTATTTCAAATTCGAAGTTGTGAAACGATTGGTTTTCTTTGGCTTCTTTATACGCTGTACGACAAATCTTTGCAGTTACGATTTTCTCACTAGTTAACTTAATGCCTTTAACAACACGTTCTTAATAGGTGCTGCCTCGACTTCTGTTGGGATCTTAAGCTCAGATTTGTGTGCCGCAGTTTCTTTAGGATCGATTGTTGTTGTCGATTAGTACCGAAGTTATTTTATTGTCGGCCCATTCGTTCGATACCTTCATTCTCATTTTTGCCTCGACTCCGAGAGTGCCAATTTTTCCGCAAGGGATACAACCAAGATTTTGTTATGGAGGGTCAATCATATTTCGCAAGGAAATATATTCGTTGATCTTAAGTCCAGCAGGTAGGCCAGTCAACATCTGCAGGCTGCAGGTTGATCAAAAGTAACACAGGAACCAAGAACGATAACTACGGCTACATTAGGGTTTCTTCTGTGACATTGGCTTCTGGCGTTATTTATTCAGTCAGTTTGGTTTACTTACCGTCAAAGTCCCGGCCGGAACATCGATTGGATGCAAAAAAAAAAGAAATTTTATTCATTTCCAAAGTGGGCTAAGAAATAATTATTACTTAAATTATCAATTTCTAACTACGCTAGTTTTAATTTCTAAAAGCCTAAATTATTACATTCAAATTTTGAAATGTTAAAGGGATTATATACACGTCTTTAAAACAAGCACGAATATGTATGTGCGGAAAGCAGTTTCGTACTATGTATTTCAATTCTTATGGAGCGCTATTTAAAAGAAAATCAATTTTAAAAGATTAATATTAAAATAAATTAATAATAAACGTTAAAATACAAGAAAAGTATTTTTTTTCACCACATCGAAAAAGATACCGGAGCGTATACCGTCACGAAAAAAGCAAAGCAAAAAAAAAAAAAAAAAAAAAAGTGAAAGGATCCAGGGGTGTAGCTAGGGGTTCGGGGGCCCGGGGGATCGACCTCTTTGGGGCCCCTTGCATTTTGGCATTCGAAATATGACATGACGTAATGTACGCAAAAAATATATAAGCCCAAGATTAAATTAGTTCAGTATATCAGTAAACTTAACAAAAAAATTATCATTAAGACTCTTTTAATAAATAATACCGTTGTTTATTAGCTAAATAATATACACCTGACAAATCTCAAATCATATCTCTTCACGTCGTGCATTCTGTGCAGCAAAGACATCTATAGCATCATCTATATCGATACTTTCTAGTATTTGTGACTTCTCTGACATTACTTACTTAGACTTAGGTCCTCCCGCGCCGTTCGGCGCATTGGGCGGCAAGCTGTCTCCATAATGATCTGTCATTGGCAATGTCTGAAGCCTCCTCCCATCTGGTGTCCACTGTTTTGAGGTCCTCCATGAAGGTATGACGCCAAGTTATACGAGGACGTCCCTGTTTGCGTTTTCCTCGTATTGGCCTCCATGTCATCGCAATTCTTGGTATGCGTAGTTCATTTTGTCGTAGAACATGTCCCGCAAACCTCATGCGACGTTCTGTCACAACCTCACTGAGTGTTCGACTCCCAGTTCGGCATAGGATTTCCTTGTTTGAGACCCGATCTGTGTAACTGACTCTCAGAATCCGTCTCAGCCATTTTTGTTGAGCCACATTTAGTATATAAGCTTTACCTAAACAGTATTTTTTTTTAAAATTCTTTTGTTTTAACTGTGGCTCGAATTAGCTCGTCGTTAAAGCTGCAAAAACTATTTTTTTTTTTTTCAAATCAAGAACGGTACCTAAATAGCCTACACGACCAACTCTACATGAAGATCGAGATTGTCAAAAAAAAAAAAGTTATTTCTGTTCTGCAAATGATGTCAAGTTGAAATAGACAATTGGTCAATCAAAGAGAGTCTTGTGTTCAATTAGGCTTTTTAGATTTTATAACATAGGCCTAAACAAAAGAGTAAAAGCTAAACATTTTGTTTTCATTGTAGGGCCTATTAAGTCAAAGTCACCCGGACGGAGGATACCCTCTATTTTCCGGACGTCAGGTGATCTATATTATAGATACGCCCAAAGTTCTTGTGTATGTGTGTCTCACTGAGTGCACAATGATAATGTTTAGATGAATATAGGGGCCTATTAGATATCACATTTAAGTTTTGTTTATATCTATTTTACTCGCCAGCTATTTCGGCCATTTGTCAACCAAATATTAAAATATTGTTTTTGAGCGTTTTCAAAGTTTATAAAATCACTAAGTTTCTAGACGTAACAAATAGATTCTAATTTTGGATAAAAAATATAATATGATATATAGATCTATTATCTATAGATATTAAATTTATTAATCATTAGGCAAATTGAAAATGAAATATAAAGTAGAATATATCGTTAAAAACTATTTCTAGATTTAGTCTACTAATTAGACCTAATATAATTGTTTTTTTAGAGTTATCTTTCTTGGAATAACCTTCATTTTTCTTGCGTTACTAACAATCTCAAAAGTAGATCTAGATCTCTACGATAAAAATACGGTACACTAAATGTCTATATTTCTATATCATAATCTAGGTCTAGATCTCAGATAGATCTATCTAGTAGACCTAGAAATATAGACTCTAGATCTAGAAGTATATCGCTCATTGTCTTCACAGCACAGATTGGAATCTATACTAATTTACTTTTTTTTAGATACCAAATCAGATGATCTGACTAGAATATTAAATTAATTAAATAAATATATATGATATCTAGTGACTAGTGTCTAGACTAGTCATTTCTAGTCTCTTTTTATAATAATTATAAGTATTATATTTTTAAGTATATTAATATAAAAAGTATATTAATAAACTGAGTCTATAATAATTAATATAGATATAGATATCTAATAACCATTTTCGAGACACTACTCTGTACTCGTAACTCAGCTAGTCAACTATAACTCATAACTCAACTACTACGACGACGTCTACTGCCAGTACTGCACTGGACTTTCTAGTAGACCTACTACTAGTTAGTACTAGGTCTAGATTCTAGAGTAGATTCTAATAGTCAACTATTTGAACTAGACTCTAGACCTAGTAGACTACAAACTACTGGAGTCTTAGACTTAGAGACTTAGACGTAGAGAGTCTTACTACACAGAACATATTTTTATTTAAATTTCGTTGAAAATTTTCATTTTTTCTTACCTATAATTTAATTTCTAAAGGTTTGTGATTTAATTATATTTAATATAATCTATATTTTAATTTACTGATTTATTATTTTATAGTTCTAGTTATGATCTTATCTAGGTTTAGTCTAGAGCTGCCCGGGGCCCACCCCCTCTTCCTGCCATTCCTGGCCTCTACTATTTCTACTCTAGTATAAATTAAGTTTAAGTAAGTAAGCCTATGGCTATGCCTCTACTACTACTACTCAATTAGATTTTACTAGTAACTATATATATATATATATATATATATATATATCTAATTAAAGACTCAAGAAAACATTAAGAAACTGGAACAGACACAAAATAGAGTAGTGAGATCTTAACAAATCAATATTTCAATATTAATGTCATTTGACTAGAGTAACACCTTTAGAGTCTAGTAAAATCACTAAATTTAGAAAGCATTCAGGAGAAAAGAATCAAAAGTAAAGTAGCAATTATACATAAAACACTAAACCAGAATAATCTTCAAATACAAAAACAAAATCTAATAAAATAGTCAGAAAGACACAAAGTTTAGATAAAGGCATATTCCTCGTTCCATATTCTAGGACGAATTTGTAAGAATGCTTCTTCTTCCCTGAACCTGGGCCAGGAAATCCAGTGACTTCTCAGAATTTAAGTCATTGGTTAAATAAACATGCATGACTAGATGCATGACGCGGACATAATCTTCTTCTTTTTTGAAGTAACGTCTGTATTATATAAGACTAGTCGTTCATGGGAGAGCATACACCGTTATTTTGCAGGGCCAATGCAACCTATGTGACCGCAGTTGGCCCCGCACTTTCAAAACACCCGCAATAATTATAGGTCTAATCTATTAAACTAAACCATTTTTTAACTTATATTAGAATTCCCGCAGCCTCCTTGAAATCTCCTGAAGTTGCAAAATATATGAAAAAGTCATGAAAATCTCCGGAAAATAAAAAAAGACTTTGAAAAATCAAGAGAAAAAAAAAATTCCTGAACTATATAGACAAAAAATTGTCATTTTGAGGTGTCATTCAAAATGGAAAACGCCAATCCACGCTCGATAAAAAAAAGGCATTATGAAACATCCGTAATTATCTAATATGATGAAAGAAGCTTCTCCCGCCTCAAACTAATGAAGAATTACTTGAGGTCAACAATTCTCGTAGATATATTGAAACATTTAAAAAATTTTAAAAAAATGTCTATTCCTAACTCCCTCAAAATGATATCATAGTTAGGTTCTTTTTTTTTTTTTTTTTTTTAGCAAATGTGTTGAGAAATGAGTATAGCATGAGTGTTGCATGGATTCAACAGGCCCAACTCAGGCCTCAGGCAAGGCTTGACTGCAAATGGATAAAAGCAGATATACAAGTAATTTGGTTCGATAAATTTGTTGAACTATATTTTATGCTTATTGTGCAATCACCTAAGATATTTATTTAGGGTGTGGAGGAAATTAATAAAAGCAGTATTTTGTGAGTTTCTTGTAAAAATTGTAAAAAAAAAAACAAGCATTAAACAACTAATATTTTGATTTAGAATTTTTTTTAAATTTAATAACTGAGTTTTTAAATATAGTAAATTTTTATTTAAATGCTTTTAAAATGGCTTTGGTGATTTGTAAACTGATTCGTTATTAAATATTTAAAATAAATTGTGTATATACACTTCTTTTACATATAAAGTAACTTTTTTTTCAATTTACTATGGTCTTATAGCTATTGTAATTCATTGACAGCTATAAAAAACAACATATTAAACACTTTTATTAGGTCTACAAGCTTGGCTAGAGAATGCAAGTTTCCTGTTATGACAAAAATGTCTTAATTTTAATCAATTTGTAAACATTTTGTTTCCAGGCAAGTTTAACTAAAGATGGTCTCAGTCGACTCTGGAATCAACTGGTCAAAGATGGAGAGCTCGCTGCTGGTGACAGTAATATACTCAATAGTGCAGGGGCTTTGGCAAAGAAAGGTAAGCACATACTTAGAAAAATCAGTGTGAAGGATTTCATGCTCTTGACTTTGATAGTGCTGTTCAATATCAGGCACTTTTCTTTCTTTGAACTCTTTTCCTAAGAATCTTCATACAAATAATATTAATTAATAATATTTTACTTATATAGTACAAAATAAAAATTGTAATTGTGAGTTTAAAGTAAAATTGTGAATTTAAAGTAAATATGACTAATTAAGCACTGTGGTAGAATTCAATTGACATACATGAGGTGAAACAAGCATTGTATTTTTCAATCTCAGTCTTTGTATGCATGGCTTGTTTTTTTTTTTTTTTATACAAAGCTTGTGCATGCTTTGTTATGCTTTACAAGTTTCAGACTTTCATTCAGAAATTAGGATTTTTACATCCTAGATTAAATGTCATGTAGGGGCACCAAAAAAATTTTCACAATTTAAAATTGCTAAATGATTTAAAATATTTTGTTTAATTTTTTATAACATTAAGTACTTAACACTTTAATCTCAGTTTGTGGAAGTCTGAATTTTCAAAGAATTAAATTTTTTTAAAATGAAAATCTTGCCATCATTTTTTAAAATATTTTTACAAGATCTCTGTTCAGGTAGCACATTCATGGGCAAAACCTGTGTTTTCATGGATCTTAATGTTGTAACGTTTTTGTAAGAAATTTTTCAGTTGATATATAATATTGGGAAAATAAGTACTAGCTCATTGGCTACACTGGGAAAAGTCTAGTTTGATTTTTCATAGTATAAAAAAATATTTAAAATTTGGCTAGAGGACTAGAAAATCTATATATGATTATGTCTTCTGGCATTTCTGAATGTAGGCTCTATTCAGTAGTTTAATAAATTAATTTTCAGAAAAATCTTTTAAGTAAAGATCTAACATTAAATCATTGGATACCATAAAGTCTAGTAGATTTATATATTCGCTTAACTAGGATTTTTCTCATGGTTGGGGGGGGGGGGGATAGGGCAATGGGGCGGGATACACTTTTTTCCATTTTTATAAAATCTGACATTAATTAGTTGTTAAGAGCGATATCTGTAAGTTCGATAAATGAGGTTTGTCTGTTGTTTTTTTTTAGCGGCCAGGGAAAAGCGCTATTAGGTTTGTGCAAAATGGTCACACTCAGGGCTCGAAAACTAGAAGAGATATGAAAAATATTATTTCACCATTAAATGCGGCTTCAAAAGTTTAGGTGCAACGGCTACTTTTGGTTTTCTAAAAGCAAACCATTTAATTTATAAAATTAATTATGCAAGCGATTTTTTAATAACAATACAGCAATTCTAAAACAATTACGTAAATGTAAGGGAGGGAATGCTACCATAAGAAATGCACTTTTATAGTACTAGTAAATATCACACACATTTTTTAAAATGACTTTTTTATGCAGCGACTTTCGTGTACTAGCGTAAAGCCCGGCCATGACATGATTCTAAGCTAATTTCTTAAACTTTAAAAAAAAACCAGATTTTTAAAAACAAAATTTGTTTAGTTCCCCCATTAGATTATTTTTGTGCGTTTTGTCTGTTGGTTGGTCTGTCCGTCACTGTTAGATTAAAAAAATAACACTAAAGGCTTTTGAAAATATGATTTAACCTTTAATGTTCCTTCAGAAATATTGCGATAGTTTAAGTATCTATAATAGATTTTTCCGGATGTTTTGTAAAAAACAAATAAATTCCAACGAATGTTTATTTAAATTCCAACGAATGTTTATTTGCTCTTCTAACTTATATTAAATTTTATTTACATGCTTAAATGCTGCAAAAAAACACATGATCTTTAATATGTTGTTCCAGTTTCTTAATGTAAAAAATATAAATACTAAATTATAATCTCTATAATGACTTAAAATTCAGTAACTATAAAGTTGTTAAAAAAATTGTTTTATATAACAGATTATGTCAAATGATTGTTCGAAAGATAATATAAATGACCAATATTACAATTGCAAAAAGGGAGATCTGACAGGGATCCGACTCCGACGGGGGCTGCCTCTGAGTTTGTGTATCACAGAAACTCTCTTAGTAATCTTGTTTTTTTAGTATTGTTTTATAGTTTTCTTTTTTTTTTCGTTTCTGTTAATGCACCGACAAAAATAAAAAGGTAAAAGACATTGGAAATCATGGGTTACTTTTCCTCTTTTGATCGAATGCTTAAAAAATTTCAACAAATAGCAACTACATATAACTGAAAGTTTTTCCCAAGTGCACATAAACATATTTCATATATCCAAAACTGATCTTCCTTAAGCCCTTTTTGTCATTTTATATTACTATGGGAATCACTCACAATACTTGGGACAGAAAGATTTGAAAGCTTTCATTCTTTTATCTGTTTTCAAGCCACTATTTCTCTTTTATAGACATCTAGCTCATACATATAGATTTTGTTAGCTCACACAGCAAGCTCTGTTTTTCATTGACTTCTTTTTGAAAATCATGTTTCCCATATAAGACGCTTTAAAAAAAAAGTTTTATGAATTAATCAGAGACAGGTAAACACACACACATGCACAGAAGACATAAAACATTCATAACATGAAGAAAAAAAAAAGCTAACAGTATGCATAGTTGTATCAATTTGTTAGGATCAGTCTTGTAATTAAATTTGTAATAGTTTGGACCTAACAATAGTAAATATGTGCAATTAGAAATATTCTAGCCATATGTTTTTGTCTAGCCCAGGGATTCTCAACCTTTGGTTTGCGACCCCCTTGGAGGTCGATTGGCTATTTGCCAGGGGTCGCCTAAGACCATCGAAAATATGGATTGTTATTGTCTTTTCTTCTATTTCTGTGTGTGTGTGTGGGGGGGGGTGTTGCGGCAGAGTGGTGAATTTTAAAAGGGGGCACCGAGCTTAAAAGGTTGAGAACCCCGTTCCAGCCCTATTTCATGCGTTTAGTGATCCTATCACTGTTCCTTACCATTTGAGAAGGGTTTTGTTGGGTGAAGAAGGGGTGGTAGTTTGAGCTATCGGTACATGGAATAAAAATGTAGCCATTGAAAGTTCCATATCAAATCACTACTGTCCCATCGACTTTCCTCCGTAATCAAAAGTTAATTATGAAGACAGTTCCGCTAGCTTCAAGCCAAGTGTGACCTTCTCACCCCATCGTTTAGCTAGAAGATGCTTTCTACAGCGCTCTCTTTCGATATAAATAGAATCAAATAATTGAAAAAAAAAACAACAGGTTGTTGCAATGCTTTAAGTTAAACGAGCGTAGCAAAACTTGATGCTTTTGTTTTTATTCTCTCTCTCTCTCTCTCTCTCTCTCTCTCTCTCTCTCAGTATCTCTCTCTGTCTCTCTCTCTCTCTCTCTCTCGTTGTCTCGTGACGTCACGAATAGTATTTGAGGTAACGTAAATCCAGTTGTATTTTTACATCTGAAAGAAAACGATGATGTAGAAGCAGAAACATAAAAAAAAGAGGGTAGGCTAGAGGTGGGCGGGAACTCAACAAAACTGAGAGCAATGGTTCTAAGTGCGAAAAGTAAAAGAGAGAGAGACAAAAAAAAAGAACAGGGCTAGAATATACCTTTCCTTGCTCACGTGCAAAGGCGATCAATGTTTAAACACCAATATAATTGTGATGAGCTGCTAATGACGCAAAACAAGGTTCCAAATCCGGGAGACATTACAGACTGACTTCTAAACACAAAATGCTGAAAGTATTTCCGAATATTATTAGCAATTGGATTTCTTTGTTGTGTTTCTAGTGTTTTGTACCACATAATACCTAGTCTAGATCTAGTGCAGTGGGTCTATCAGCCTTGACAGTCTCCTCGAGTTTCCCGAGCGAGAAGCTGTTCCATTTATTTTAGTTCCATTTATTTTCTTTGTTCTCTTTTTGCTTTTTTTCCCCCAACTTGTACTTAGCCCGTAAGGATTGTATTTGGAAGGTCGTCTATTCTTGCAGAGGCGGCATTAGCAGTAGAATGATCCCAAAGCGAGTGTCATTTGAGAAGGTCTGCATATTTCCTTGATTTGCTAACGATGATAAAGGAATATCCCTCAGGCGTGATGTCAGGGACGATTGTCCTTCTCGCCACCCATAAGGGTCACCTCTTACTCTTGCCTTATAAAAAAAAATCAACCAACAAACCTAAGATGAGCGAGGCATTAAGCCCTATCAAATGTAAACCTATGGCCTCCAGCACTATCACATGTAAACCTATGGCCTGCAGCACTTTCACATGTAAACCTATGGCATCCAGCCCTATCATGTAAACATATTGCCTCCAGGCCTATGGAATGTAAACCTATGGCATCCAGCCCTATTATGTAAACATATTGCCTCCAGGCCTATGGAATGTAAACCTATGGCATCCAGCCCTATCATGTAAACATATTGCCTCCAGGCCTATGGAATGTAAACCTATGGCATCCAGTCCTATTATGTAAACACTAGTCGACCTGCGGCATAGCATACGCCGCTATTTTCCAGGGCAGGCCTTAAGCACTGCAAAATATGCGACCGCAGTGGGTCCCGCACTTTCATTGGACCTATTCCTTTTTCCAGTCTATATTTATTTATGTCTATGGACCCGTGCTAATTTTTAGGTGTATAAATTATTAAATTAAACCATTTTATAGCATATAACAGATTTCCCGTGGCATCTTGGATTTACCAGAAGCCCCTGGAAATCTCATGAAATGTTATTAAATATAGGCCTACGAAAAAGTCCTCGAAATCTCCGGAAATTATTAAATGTCGATCTAGATTAGTTTCAAGAGTCTTACGACACAATAGGCCTATAATCTCTTTCGGCTTCCACTTTTTTAACCTCCCTTCCATTCACTACACAAATTCATAAGAGAGAAACAAATATTTGTGCACTGTACTTCATTTTATGTCTAGAATCTATGTCTTTAAATTGTGTTTAATCTCTAAGACTGAGGATCATGCAATTTTTTTTTTTTCATAATTTAGAAATCACAATTCAATAGTAGATATATATACATGTGTTTTCAAGTTACAGGAAGTTACTTCCTTTTTCCGGTCTATATTTATTTATGTCTATGCTATTTTGTGAATGAAATAGTGCGGATTGGGTCCATTCACACCGTGGTGCGTACGCCATGGGATCTTCCCTATTTGCTTGCTTGTTGTTGCTTGCTTGCTTGCATGTTGTTGTTTGACCTCAGACTTAGAGGAATATATATATAGACTAGTTGACCGGCGGCATAGCATACGCCGCTATTTACCAGGGCCGGCGACCGCAGTGGGGCCGCATTTCATAGGACCCGCAATTTTATAGGACCCGCTCTAATTTAAAGTGTAAAAATTATTAAATTAAGCCATTTTATTACTTACAACAGATTCCCCGCGCCATCCTGTCGATTTAACATCCCTATAATTATTTGTCTGTTAAGCTATTGCTTTAAAAGAAATCAAACACATTTTTAACAAAATATAGTCATTTATAACGCTGTTAACCATCAAGCTGTAAGGGAAATAAGTCTTTGGCATATGGTTGAACACAATCTTCAATTACAAACACAATAGCACACTACAGACTGAAAAGATAAAATATAATTTTTAAAAGTCGAAGAACAAAACTCCACTTGTCTCTCTAACCTTGCTAATCCTTTTTTTTCCACCACAATTGTTCACAAATACTCGTATTAAAGGTCTTTTGCAAGTCAATGGATTTTTTTCTAAAGAATTATAGAGTATTTGCGATCTAGAAAACTTTCTCTTTGACTATTAAATACATAAATAATTCGAGTTTTAAATATGGTTCTAATTTTTCGCATTATAAAATAAGTAGAGCGAATGCGTTAAAAAAATTATTAATGGAGCTAAAAATAGAAATGACCTCTTTACTTGTTGCATTGTGTTGCACGTTTGACCTCTTACTTTGAGAAATAATATATAGATAGATATTGCCTCCAGGCCTATGGAATGTAAACCTATGGCATCCAGCCCTATCATGTAAACATATTGCCTCCAGGCCTATAGAATGTAAAAGGCATCCAGCCCTATCATGTAAACATATTGCCTCCAGGCCTATGGAATGTAAACCTAAGGCATCCAGCCCTATTATGTAAACATATTGCCTCCAGGCCTATGGAATGCAAACCTATGGCATCCAGCCCTATCATGTAAACATATTGCCTCCAGGCCTATGGAATGTAAACCTAAGGCATCCAGCCCTATTTTGTAAACCTATTTCCTCCAGGCCTATCAAATGTAAACCTATGGCCCCCAGACTTATCAAACCTTTGATTAGTATTTCTTGCCTCACAAGATCGTACATTAGGTTCTCTCTTCCCACCAAACTTCAAATTTTTCCAGTCCCACCAAATGTGTCAAGGCCGAGAACAACGGGAAAAAAAAACACATTTTCCATCAATGTAGCCTACCACAGTGGCCGTGTGGGTGTCTGGCGTAGATGTGGATCGAGGAAGGGTTGTGGCTCTCTTTCAATCCCCAACAAGTGCATTGAAGACAGTTCTTAGGCACACAAACGGAAGTAAAATTTTTTGCTACCTTATTGGTTTACTAGTTGTTTCCTCCAAGGACTGTTTCTACCTCGGTGCCACTTTGCGTCTCGGCAGCGTAGCCCGGGATTCCAGCCTCACCAATTAGCTTCCCTTGTCCTAACAAGCCTAGATTAGGACCTCTTTCATCAAAACTTACATCTATTTATAATTTGCATTTTAAAAAAACATTTCTTTGTCTGTCGAAAGTTTATCAACGCACATTTTAAAATTTTAAAATCGAATAGAAAAAGCTTTGGAAAAAGCTGTATAATCTTGAAAAAAAAAATTACAGTGACAAAAAAAAAAAAACAACATAAAAAAACAAAAAAAACCTATAAGTCACGAAATTTGAAAAGATTCAGAAGCATAAAAAAGCGCTTTTTTAATATTCAATTTAAATAATAATTACAGCATAGTAATTGCTATCTTATTGCTATACTGAACGGCCCTCTTTGGCATGGATCATGAGTGGCACTTTCATTACTGATGATAGGAATCTTTTGTTGCCTAATAAAAACTCATGTGGGAAAAGATGAAAGGAGTTCACGGTCTAAGTAAAAGTAAAAGAGAAAGAGAGAAAGGTTACATATAAATTCTAAATTGAAATGTGGTATGTAAAATGTGTCCAATGGCATTTGAATTTATGTTCTTCTAGATGTCATATGTATCCATTACCAGTCTCTCAGCTCTTTGTAATCAGCTTGATGGTCGTTGGCAAGATTTGGGCAACATTGTATCTGTAGGAGTGTAGTACAAGAAATAGTTATCTGCTGTACAGGAGATTAACATTGTTTTGCTAAGCATTCGAAACTGGGAACGAATAATTAAAAGTTTATACATTAAGAAAAATCAAATTTTCTGAAAAAAATTGATATATTTGGTTGATGTCACAGTGGAGAGGAACTTTGTTTTGTAGCATCTAACTACATATTTTTTCTTGACAGAACAGGGTCAGTCGCAATAGCTTCAGTGCAAAACTAATGTTTACTTTAATAACTTTGTAGTTGTTGCTTGAATTGTGCGTCACTTGCTTCTAGATCTAGATCTAGACCTTAGTGCTATGTAATGTTTTGCTACTGACTTCCTCAGTACTAAACAACAAACACGGGTTCGGAAGTACTTTAGAATTATTTGCCTTTGTGTGAAGAAAGTTCTTGAAGGTCTGCTCTCTGATTATTGATCATTATTCCAAGCATGATGTGAAGCGTATTTAAATTTGACAAGGCCAAAGTACATTTAAAAAAACAACAGTTTTGACTAGTTTCTTGTTTCTTGCCTCACATGACTTGTTTTTAGGGAAACATCTGATTGACACGAAAATGCAATAGAATGAGCCATAACTTGTTTTTTATTTCTGGTTACATGTTTGCAGTCAAACGAAACTGATTTAAATGGTTGCCCTATTTTATTTGATGATAATAAACAAACTAGCAAATATGACAGTGTAATGAGTACACATAAATATACTCAATCGAATTCAACTCAAGTAACCTCTGATTCTCCTTCCTTTAAAAAAAAAAAGTGAATGTTGGCATGCTGTATTGTTCATGTTTCGCTGGTAGACTCATGTTAAATATAGCTTGGTTTTACAAACACAAATCTCTTAGGGTGACACTTTTGGCAACGTTGTCAGTGCGAGTGCATTTAGTGCCAAACAAAGTTCTTAGTACGACTTTGTGTCTGTCACGTATTAAAGCGAGTCAATGGTCGCTAATAATGCAGACCAGTGTTTCTCAAACTGTGCTCTGCGGGACCCTAGTGTTAGGTCGCTAATAATGCAGACCAGTGTTTCTCAAACTGTGCTCTGCGGGACCCTAGTGTTAGGTCGCTAATAATGCAG
>JADKLZ010000728.1:19255657-19291371 GCA_021533235.1 Biomphalaria straminea
TTTTTTTTTTATTTCAACGAAAATTCTTTCAAATGTTTTCCTAATGAAACAAGATTGTTAGAGAGCGCAATAAACACACAGAATGCAGTCTCCTTAAACAACGGAAAACGGAAGTTTGGCGCCACGGAAATCATCAGGTTGGGATAACCAAACATGCTTTGAAAATTTCCTTACAACTTGCTGGATGAGAACTGATCACGTGTCTGGGACTGTTCACCAATGATTGACATTGCACAGGCATGGGAAGCGAAGAAAAGGAAGTACATCTATGTACTTCCGCTCATATCTTTGTTGGATAAACGGGAGTTTTCACTTCAAAGAAGCGCCCAAAATAATTGGCATTATTGTATTGAGATGTTATTATCTCACGTTATCTTATACAATGAATGATGCATTCTAGTTTGTTCGCGTGTCCGCTAGCGCATGCTTGTAGTGTATAAGTAACCTAGCTGTGATAAATGGCTCTTAGGAAACAAAGACCATCATTTCTCAGATTTGCTTGGAAATGTTAAAATTTTTATCTTATGGGTCTTTTCAATTATACAGTAACTTTTTAAACTGCTGGGGTCTACTTTGACCTAATTCTTTAATTGTGGTCTCTTCTCTTAGTTTCAATCTCATGCTAAGTTATCAAGACATGCGTTGACGAAACTGTGGACTTTGCTGTTCATTGCAAAGTTTGAGGAGCTCCTCCTCATATTTTCTTGAAATAGAAAGGTGCGCTACTTTGTTCACTGACCATTAATACAATAGAACGATTAATGAATTCGACATTCTGGTATTAGGTGTATAACGGATGACTTTGAAGACTAACATGTCAGTAATTGACTTGTAACTAATTTATTATAAAACATTGGGATCTGATCAGAGCCTTATGCTAAATAATTGGGGACCCTTTACGTCTTCCCCGTTTAGCTTTGCGAATCTTATTTACCGAAGACTTGAACACGATCCCAAATAATATCAACAAAACAACACATGGCTGTACAAGTAATGGGCGAGTTCATTTCGGCGTTGAAGTATCGCTGTCTCTTGATTTCAACAGCAAAGAATAGAAAGGAGTTTAAATAAAAAAAAAACAACAACATCCTCTCAGCATTTAGTTGTCTTTGAATGTGATGATGACATTGTGCAAATACCTTGCTGATACTGTGTCAAGACGCTTTTGTTCTGTATCTGTTTACTTGTGGGAGTCTGTGCCAGACGTCCTCAGGTTTTAGTTATTATTTACGAGAAATTTGGCCGTGGAAACTAATTGTTAGTTTGTTCTGGCAGCCAAGTTGTCGCCAAACTATTCGCTGAATTCATCACTTACTGCATCTCGGCCGAAGTTGATCGTATCGTTAGTGTGAAGAACCGACTATTTATATCTCTTTCTGCTATGTGTGTGAAGCTTTTCCAGGACATTAGCTTTAGTAAAAAGGTTTTAAAAGGTTTAGATATAAAGCAATATTCACTTAGTTTAGAAATTTCATCAAAGACGATTTTTTTTCTTTAATGTATTTGAAAGAATTGAGCAGAATGAACGGTGGGTACAAATAAAGGAAAGATCGTGCCCTACGTTTAGAGATATTGAAGAAAAGGAAGGAAATGGTTTGCAGTGGCAGCATTGTTGAGTCATAGTTCTCTCTAAATCTCCCAAAGTACGCGAATGTTAGGTAGTGATCGACTCTGAATTGATCTAAAACTGCCTGTTCATCACATTGGGGTGCCCACTATGCATCCTTACGATCTGATTCCATGAACACCTCCAAAGTTCTTTTATCAGACTTGTCCCAGATATCAAATCAAAGGGTCTCTTCCCTCTAAGGCTCAAATATTGTGACGGAGCTCTTCTGCGGTGATATGTTACTTTTGATATTGTGTGGTCAGTGACTGGCGTGGGCTACTCAAGATGCAAACTACAGTTAATAATAATAACGTCTTAAAAAGTGTTCGTTTCTTTTGAAAGTTGAGATCCACTGTACCACATTGAATTCTCCCATTTCACTATGTACATGTATTGTACATCTAAACTTGGCATGGGGCTGAAGTAGTTTTAGAGACAGCAAATTGAAGTCATCCAGTCATAACGTTGATGTAGCATAGATCAGATCAACGTACGTCTCCTCTTAGCAATAAGACTTGCTTGGCTTTGAGGTATTTGATGGTGATGTCATTAGCGAGAGAGTTCAAAGAGTTCAACCATGACGTCTGCAACGTGTTCTACAAATACCGTTACACTTTTTTTCTTGCTTGAAACTAGTCGGCGCTTGGATTCCTTCCAACTACTTATGTGTATATGTGTTTGTGTATGTACTGTTTGTAACAAATCTCTTTAGCTGTTTAAAAAAAGTGCTTCAAACTGCTTTATGATTGATGAATAATTTCCGTTCCCATACAGGCGTTTCCCCCCCCCCCCGTCCCAATTATCCTCGACAACCTGTATGTGTTGAAAGTATCGTACACTTTCTATATTCTTTTCTTGTTAGCTTAGATTTGAAGCAGACGCTTCTGATTATTTTTTGGCTGATTTTCACTCCAATTTCTTTATTAAGAGATCTACTTTTTTATTGGCTTATTTTACTAGTTTGCTAATGTCAGACCTGAAGGAGGCCCCACCACCCTTTTTAGCGGCCCCCCAAAGGGGAAAAGACGCTATTAGCTTTGTGTGGCCTGTCTGTCCGTCCGTCTGTCTGTCCGTCCGTCCCGTTTAGATCTCAGAAAGTAGAAGAGAAAATGAAAATGGGACATCACAATATTTTAGATCATTCAAAGTTATGATGCAACGGCTACTTTCTTTCTTTTCTAAAAGCTCAAAATCTAATTTAAAAATTACTTATGCAAGCAGTTTTTTAAAGAGAAAAACCTAATTAGTATGCATTATAAATGAGACCTAATTTAAGACAATTAATAATGTTATAAACTTCATTTTATTTAACGTTATATTTTGTTCCAACTTATGAGTATTTACTATCTAAGTAATCAACTCATGAAAGAGGTGTGGCAGTTGCGTAGAACATCGTAGAACATCGACATCAAAGCACGGAAGATGTATATTTTGACCGCCGGGGCACTACATAAGATCTGTCAACCTTCTTTCTACATTCTTATCTGTCATTTATCTTTAATATAATTTCATTTGGATGTTTTTTCTGAAAATATTGAAACTTGCCTGGGTGGACCATTTGGGGGCCGATTTTAAGTTTGTGTTTCCACACAAACTGTCTTTGTAACCTTGTTTTTAAAGCATTGAGTTGTTGGAATATTGATTGACTATATGTAGATGATTTTAATTGATTGTTTATATTCATATAGTTTTTTTTTTTTAGAAAACATTTCTTTATAAAAACTTGTTCTTGAAAAGAATTTTGGTCGCAAATTATTCATATTGTTTCCATTTATTTATTGAATGTTTCTCTTGGCATATCCTAGCTTTAGCTGATCATAACCTTTGTTTATTCTTTATGGGGATTTATTTTTTCTATCATGTGGGTCTGTTGGGGAGTAAAGGATATTTTTAACCTGTGAACTGAACAAGTTTTAATCCATATTGGACTTTGTGGTCCTAAATATCACACAGACCACATACTCATATTTAAGAAACGCAATTATTTTTGCTTTAAGATTTGGCACCTGCAAGATTTCAACAGATTCACACCCTTACTTAATTGTCTTTATAAAGATTAGTTTTTAATGCTCTTTCAACCCCATCCCTCTCTGAATGACATGTATAGATTTTACAAGACTGATTTTTAAAAAGTTCTCATTTTTGATTGTGTCAGTGAGGAGGAACATATTTAAAGATTTAACATTGAATCCCAGTTCTCCTTGATAAACTCTTACTCTGGGCCAAAGCCAGAAACTGTTTTAGGTACGGTAATCCCAATTAAACAGTGATTTGTTATTTCACTATGTTCCATGTTGAGTCTATAGACATGATTCAGTAAACATCACATACAGTCTTATAATGATGAATAATTGTATTCAAACACATCGGGTAGGTAAACAGTTGTTGTTTTTTTTTTTGTAAATTTAAAAGTCTTTTACTAGGTATCACTGAAACTCACTTTTGCTTTGATTTAAATGTTCAATTTTTTTTTCTAAATCTCTCTCTTTATTCCATTCCTGTTCCTACAATATTTCTCCTTTTTGCTAATAAAGTTGGTTTAAGTTAACTAATTACTTTAATTAATTGCTATAAATCTTATTGAATTAGTAATTTATTCAAATGTTATCTGTCATCGTCATCATCAAACTCCATTTGAGTGAGGGCTTGAGAGGTTCAAATCCTCTCTTGCAAGAGCCCTGGACAGAAACCCAGCTGTCTTGCGTAGTGCATCCATTTCACCATACAGGTCAAGAATTTTAGGTTACCCCAACCACCTAAGCTGGAGATCAGCGAGTCTGGGGGCAGTATAAAAGAATTTGAGACACGGTTTCCTCTTCTTCCCCACAGTGGGGGTCACCTTAAATCAAAAACTATAAGCTAACCTAGGACAGTGGCATGTCCTGCACTGTGCTATAATAGCTTGCTCAGGCCTGGACAGCCTCCACCATGGGTTAGGGCAGTCAGGGCTCCTCATGTGCTACCAGACTCCACAGGCTTTTTGGGACTTGTCCCAGCACTGTTATCTATAGATTTTTTTGTTGCTGATTTGTGAATAAAACATGAATCACTAATTCTATAATATTCAATTAAAGTTGTTTTATACTTCTTGATAGATACAAGAGCCCACATTCTTTCTTTTTAATAGGACAGAAAGAAAAAGTGGTTTTCATAACAACACTAACCATATTCATCTTTCTGATTTTTCATATTTTTATTTATCCATGTAATTGATTGTCTTGCATCAAATGTATAATGACTATATACAGATAAAATAAATGTGTACAATGCAGTGCACACATAAAGAACTTAACATAGGAAGGAATCGTTAATTCAACTATCATGACTTCTGTGAAGTACTTTTAGAGAATGCATATGTAAGACATTAGATAAATTTGTATTTGAAAATAAATGAAATATATACAAAAAGGCAACACTTTATAACATGTAAGAACAAAAAACCAGTGCAGGAAAAAAATTAAAAAATTATTTCTAGCTTTTAGAACATGAAGAATATACAATATAAGGTGAATAATCTCCCTTTGACCATGGCCTTTATCCAGAAATCAGAACGGAGGTTGTCTTTTTTTTTTTTTTAAAGGATTTATTTAGTTTTACATTATTAAATATTTTTTTTATTCTTTAAAACACATTTAGAACCTTCTACTGAGTTGAATCTTATCTGATTGTATTATGTTTAGAGAGGCAGAGAGACTTGTAAATAATGAATTCTTTGCCTATTTGTATTTAAGTGAATAGACTTTTGTGTGTTAGAGCTCAGTAGTGATTCTCAAACATTGCTAGAGTCATGCAACTGAAGATAGAGAAATGCATTAAAAGGAAATAAGAATCCACTGACAGAACAATATTTTACTCCTAGAAAAAAGGAATCAAATACAAGTTTTAGTGTGTCTAAGTGATGCAGTCTTATATCTTATCTAGATTATTTGTAACGATATCACCTTTCTTTGAAAAGATGTTTAGCTACAACTTTTTTTTTTTAGAGAAAAAAGAACTTTAACAAGATGGCATTTAAATGAACATATCGAATAGTACAAATGTGTTCTTTAGAAACTCATACAATTTTATTTTACAATGTTATGAGCGTTAAGATTAAACAAAAACAAACAAACAAACAAACAAAAAAAGATTTACTCTAAAACAAAGATTATTATGCACTATCTGTTACAAAATAACTGTCATAGGATTTTATAGAAAAGTTTGAAGTACACATTTAAAGATCCCATAAAGTGTTTGGAATTTTTATCTGTATGAAAAGTTTCCTACATTTATCAGCAAAAATTTCTTTTAGGTATCAACCTTTACATGTGAGTTTATGCTACCTCTAAACATTTTGGGATTGGTTAGATTTACTTTGCAATACAAACAAAGTATAAACGAAAATGATAAAAAGTCTTAAAAATCTAGAGAAATTATGGAAAGTAAGTTTTGTACCAAAAAAAAAATACTAAGGATTTTGATTTCTAGGTACATAACATTAGATAGTTTTAAATTTTGTGCCTACCAGAAATTTGTCATATCATAAATCTTAAAATAAAATATAGGGATGACTTTCTGGCAAATAAAACTTCTTTTTGTTATACAATGGCATAATTTGTTGCATTATAAAAATCAAAATCAAAACAATATTTGTTTAAAATGTCAAAGGTATACACATGCAAAATAACTAGATATTCAATTATAAAATTTATTTAGTAGATTATTACAAAGGCTAAACTTAACTTAGTAAAAAACATAAAGAAATTTTGTTTGTACTCGTTTCTTTTGGAAGCTCAATATTCATGAATAACCTAGGGTTCACCATAGCATTTGCAACTTTTAGTAACCTTGCCATTAATGTCTGTTGAGGAGGCTGAAATCCTGGTAAAACCTGACTGACAACAGTATAGCTGTGGGATATATTGAACAGATAAAGGAGTTAGTGTGGTTTATCTCTATTTTTTTGGTCAAAAATTTCAAATAACAAAAAATTTGGTTGCAACGTTGTTTGTACTATTGATTATATTTACAGATAAAGGAGTTAGTGTGGTGTGTCTTTATTTTGTCAGAAATTTCAAAAATAAAAATTTGGTTGCAAGGTTGTTTGTACTATTGATTATATTTACTTACAACTTTATCCATGGTTGTCTTAACGGTAGCTTTACGGCACTGTGTCCCTTTACGGCAAGTAGCTGTTGGTAAGAGTAGAAATATTGTAGTTCATGAAAAGTATAGTGAGAAGAAACTGAGAGAAATTAGTCTTTCCACATTGTTTCATAGTACATTATGAGAATTGTTATGACCAAACACTTGTGAACAATAAACTTAATAGTATCTCAACATTTGAAGACATTTGAACTGGTTTTGATTATGTTTTTACAATTTCAATTTTCAGAAATGCTATAATAAAATAGCAACAACAATTAGGGCCTTGCAATATGGTGCATTGAAAATGTTCATTAAATAGACATAGTTTGGTAGTGCAATAGTATATACTAGGTTCGCATGTTTAAACTCATATTCTCATAGGTCTGTTCTAATAGTGCTTTATAGAATTATATATCTGTACATCATGGAGTTAGCAATCATTGTGTTTAAAGGTTAGGCATCTAAAGAGTTGCATCTTCAAGGTGTAATGGAAAAAGAATGCTTTTTAAACATTAACTTCCATTTAATGGTTCTTTAAAAAACAAGAGAAGCATCACCCATTAAAAAAAAATTATTTTAACTACTGTATAGACCATTGTTTCACTGTCTTTTTTTTTCTTTTGCTATAAATTTGTTATTAATCTAATCTGTTGTGAAAGGATTTCAGTTTCTGGTGTGCATGTTTGTCATGGAGTATGAGTGTCACCCTTAAATTAATCCCTGTCCAGTGGTTGAATGGGTCAGCCTAGCAGGGCAGGAATCACAGTGGAACATCTAGGCCTGTTGTCAAAGGTATTGAGGTAGATATTTTGTAGTGAATAAAGTGCTGCAGATTGATATAAATAAAGCTACATGAGTTTATTCAATAGTAATTGGAAGATCATCACAACCCCCCTTTCCCTTTTCACAAATATAAACCCAAAAAGTTATTTTTTCTTGATTTTCACTGCAGTACCTACCACATGGAAGGGCTTATAAATATCTTAATGGTTTCAAAGATTTTAAGCTTCTAATCACTGATGTAGATGCACATACTTAATAAAGTGGTCTTAAGTATAACAAATCCTCATGCTAAAAGAACACAAAATCATATCATCTAAACAATATTTCACCATTTATGAATACAGCTCTCCTAGTAAAGCTGTATTAAAATTATTCAGGTTGATCATGTCAATATAATATGTCACTGTAACCTGTCAATTCTGTCTGTGTACATAAAAACAATACTGTTCAGCCAAAAACTCACTGTGTTTTTGTGTTTTGATGGTGTGTTAAGACAAAATAAGAAATACAGCTTCAGTCTTTTTGCTAAATCTAAAGCTTTCTAAAATATAAACTTTCTTGTGATCATATCATAGAGTTTTAATAGAGTTTTAATGTGGAGTAAATAGCCAACACATTTTTTCCCCTTCATTGATTTAAAAAAAACAACAAATCTTATAATTCTGATGCTATTTATGGGTGAGTGCTGACAATTAGCTTGTGTTGAGGTTTGATGAAGTTAAAACATTTTTGTAAATTCTACAGTTAACTAGATCTGCTTATTTCTAGTGAATCCTAAAGTACCAACAATTTTTATTATACACTTGATTCCAGTTAATCAGACCAACTAGTTGTTAGGATCAAAATGTGTCCAGATTACTGGATTTGATTGTGATAAATCATATACATGGACTAATTATGAATGTTATTTATGTTCACCGTTCCAAGATTCTACAATATTATTATTTCAAGAATTTTCCTACTTCCTCTATAGGATATACATTGTTCAGTATAACTAATTTAAGAATATTTGCAGTCTAAGATTGTACAACAGTGAGTCACGCTTAATGACAGGGTTAGAGACCTGAAAGTCCATATTTCATTGTTAAGTGTGACCCTAGATTCAGGTTAGGTATTAATAATTTTTAAATAGAAGAGTATGTAGTAATTTTTTTTTTCCTTTTGATACAGTACTGTATACACTTGAAATTATATATAGAATTTGTGAAAAATATTATCTATATTGGTGTGTCTACAGTTTAAAAAAAATATTTTAATACTAAAGAAATATAAGAAAATATAGTTACTAACCTATCTTTGGCCTTAATGCTGTCTGACTTAAGACACAAACAATCAGCACTGCAGCTAGCAGTGTGACTTTCAATGTGGCCATACTTTCTACACTTAAACTCCCAAGTCTCAGCATTAAGAAAAAATGTCTTAACTGGCCTCCAAAAGTTTTAGATGTAAAATTATTCTATGCATGTAACCATTTATATATATTTATTGCTGGTTGCTTTTTTTTTTTTTAACTGTTAACATGGAAAGCAAAAATAAAACTTAGTTATTTCCCTTTGGCTAATGTTGTCTAAATAAAGTTCACTGTGACAGGTCAATTGTAAGTTTGTGTGCTTGAAGACATGAGCATAATAATGGCCAGCACACAGCCTGTGTGTTAATTTGTATACCAGTTTCAGATACAAAAGCTTAACTTTTAAATAGTTTTTTTTTTTAAATATTTGTTTAGCAGGAAAAAAAATGTGAATGAAAGTCATACAGAAAGGTGTGAGAACTTGAAAAGAAAATGTGAAAATGACTTACCTTGGTATTTCCTCTCCCTCTGTCCCCACCTATGAAAAAATTAAACTCTCAGGATGACTCAGTCTAGTTACATGTCAAACATTAATTAATGTATTTTAGCTATTTGGTTCTGTCAAACATTATTTGATTACCTTAGTTACCTAGTTGCACATCAAGTATGTAGAAGAGAAGAAGTTTAAAAAGTTCAAGTTAGAACATTCTAGTCTCAGGTGGTAATTTGTTTGGAAACATTGTTGATGAATGAACATCATGATTAAAAATATTTTAATGATATTTCTCCCTAATCGTAAACAACTGATATTAATTATTCATTAAAAGGGTTCATAGGTGTATTGTATAAATATTTGAAAGCTGAATGCTTTACAACTTCAGGACCACTGTACATCTGAATAAGTTGAATATGATGATAAAATCCATCATGTAGTTTATAATAAAGAAATGTTTTCTTTCTAAACCAAAATGGACAACTATAATTAGTGAAACACTTCCTTAGACTTTAACATAAACATTTTTTTAGATCTAATTTCATTTATAAACGTTCTAAATAATAATAAGGGAATACAAACTCATTAAACTTTTAACTCTTAATCTATTATCAGCATTACTCAGCATTTTCATGTGTATATAAGACTAACAGTTTGCATTAAATTTGTACATTCAAGCATTGCAGCTGGGATACATTGAATTTGTACATTCAAGCTTAGCAGCTGGGGGTACATTAAATTTAGTACATTCAAGCATTGCAGCTGGGGTACATTAAATTTGTACATTCAAGCATTGCAGCTTTTCTTTGTTTTTGTTGATAGTGCAATGAGCAAAACAAAATAATGAATGAGAAGTAGCTGTTTAATAAAATAGTATTGTCCTTTTCTTTTGAATTCATCTTGTTGCAAACTACACTGAGCTCTTCAACTGCTACAAATAACAATACTGATTTATACTGATACTGATTTGGTCTTGTTTATATCACCTAGCTACACAGGAAATTTTTATCATCTTGTTAGTAACATCCCATATCTACACAGTTACTGAACTTTACTAATAAAATCTTTTTTTTCTTCTATGGGTATAAAAAAAATTTAAAAAATATATAAGTGATTTATTTAAGAAATTCTGCTTTAAAATGTATTAATATCAATTACATGAAAGATATTGGAACGAAAGAAAATTCATTGTCATTGTTGTCATAAAAAAGTCGGTGAAGATCTTAACTGATTCTGTTTATGAACTAGTCTTTTACTTTTCCAAAGCTGAGGTCATGCATAAAAAATCTGTTTTAAAAAACATAACATGCTTAGGATAGCAGACATTGCTAATTTATATTTTTTTATGTATTTGATCATTAACATGAAATTATAATTCCATGAGCAACATAAAGACTAACTAAAGTTCTAATTTTATAAACGTAATACCCACAATGAATTGGAATATTTTGTATGATCTTTTTACTCACATTCAATTTTAAATAGGTATTTGAATATAAAAGGCAATTCAAGCATAATAAATCTTTTTCCCAATATAGCAAGATTTTAGTTAATGTATTTCATGAGTTCTTCTCTATTTTTCATATCCATGTCATACCTCTCTAATATTACACCTTTCATTAGTTCTTATTCATTGTGGTTCAATTTTTGTTGTAAATTCAGGTGAAACTGGTAAATTTTACTGTGGCATGAAGGTGCTGTCATGCAGCTGCTGTGACGGTCACTGCGGGCCCAAGAATGGATGCAACTGCCCGCCATGCCAACAGTTGGACAAGGAAGAGGAAGCTTTGGCTGCACAACAGAGGTCCCTTCCACCTCCCTCTCAGCCATTAATTGATGCTTGGACATGGGGACAACAGCCAGGTAGGTAATATAGAAAATTTGGTCAATGAATAAAATATTACCACTTTCAGTCATTGTGGTTTAAAAGGTAGATGATGTAAAGTCATCTGTTACCATGGCTTAACGAGGGTGTCATGTGGCCAATGCAATGACCTTCTGCTTTTACTTAATATAACTCACATCAACTACCCATTACAGTTGGATGTTCACAAGGCATCTTAAAAATCCTGAAATTCGAGTCTTCACTTGGCTTCAAACCTGAGAGACCCTCAGTTCAGAAGCCATGCATTTTACCACCCAGCCTGAGCCACAAAATCTGAGGTCACTGACTACTGATATCTTTTTTATGGTTCAAGATTTATTATTGCATGATTATTTTCATTTCTTAAATCTTGGTTTGCATCATGTTAAAATGCTAATTAATTTCCTTTTCTTCTATTCTAGATGTTCACAAGCTCCAGCAATGTTTAAATGGAATCCTTCATGAGCACCAGCAGCTCAGCCTGCAGGCTTTCAGCAGTGCCCTCTCCATGACACGCTTGCAGCAGCGGATAGCAGTCTTGGAGAGATATTTTACAGCATTATGTAGGCAGAACCAGGCAGAGCGCAGGGCACCTTCTAAGAAGCGTGAAGCCAACCAAAGCAATCTTAACAAACAGAAAAGGTAGGCTTAGCCAAGGACTCAACATTCTGAAAATATGTTACTGTGACTAATTACTAACTGTGGTGGCCTGTTACCTTTAATATTGTAAAATGATGTTGTTGGCGTAAACCACTATCTGAATATTTTTTTATAAACTAAGCATGAAAGTGTGCGCAAGGGGAAAATTCTATTTAAAGATTTTAATAATAATAAAAGATGCTGTAAAAATGTTAGCAGCATTGATATTTACTGTTAGCAGAATGTTTACAACATCATTTAACTTAACTAATGGAAACTAAACTGCAACTTATTGTTTTAGATTGTAGTAAAAGTCTAGCGTTGTTCACTATTTGCAATGATAATTAAATTATATTTGTCTCTTGGAAATCATTACATTTTTTTTTCCTAAATAATTCCCTGTGTTTTGAAATCATTGAGAAACCTGGACATCCTAATGCAGTTTGCAACACCCAGTGCTACACCCTGGCAGAAGCTGTGAACCTGCTAACCCTAAACTGTATCAGCACTGCCGTTCCTTTGGATACATAAGCTGCGTGGAGAGGGGGGAACTAGATGTGTGGGTGACATCATTCTGACCACAGTTAATGCCCAGACAGACATTCATCTAATTTCCATGAGATGATCCATAGTCGCTTCGAGACTGAAGGAGGCCATGCTTTGAATCTCATAAACGGCAGATAAATTAAAATTTAAAATCGAACATAAGAAAAATTTGTTTCAAATTAGGTTCAGACACCTCAATAGAAAAATTTCTATCCTTTAAAAAGAAAATAATTCTTTTAAATTTGTTTCAGCTCGATAGCCAAGCCTGTAGAGAAAGCCACCTATGGGCTTGCTAGAGTGGGATCCAGGGCAGCATTAAGTTTTGCCTTTGCTTTTCTACGACGTGCTTGGAGATCAGGGGAGGATGCTGATTTGTGTGGTGAGCTCTTACAGGTAAGAAATATCAACATCTGTTTCTATATTATTGCTAATTTAAAAACAATAAATAAACATAACACTTTTCTTGCAGACTCATTAAAATTAGGCTCGTAATTCTACATGCTGTAAGATTTTGAGTTTTGATATATTGTAACTTTAAAAATGTCTAATTAATTTTTTATTTATACCAAGAACCCTATAACATTTAAACATATTGCATTATTTCTTGAGAACTCGATGATTTAATGTGCTTTAAACATTATTTTTTATCATCAGCAATATTGAATGTTTGTAACCAGTGACTATGTTGTTGGTTCTTTAGGATAGAAAAAGAAATTCTCAATGCTAGATCTTAATTATTCTTTTTAAAAAGCTTTCTGTTGTTAAAAATGCTAAGAAAGTGTAAATTTAATGTGTTGGCTGAATGATGGCCAATGTTATTGTGATTGCTGATTTACTAAGGCAGATTTTGGTTTAGAAATGTGTTATTAGTTAAAGTTATCAGGCTGAAATGTTCATTGCTCCAAAATGTTTAAGCATTTCACTTTAGATGGTCAGACCAATCATTACGTGTCCTATTGATGTTGTTAATTAGTAAAGAAAGCTAAAGGTGGAGTAAAAAGGTAAATGTTTCATCTTTCTTATTTGCGATAAACAAAATTAATTAGCCAAATTTAAACAAATAAAAGCATCTGAGATTCTCATCTATGGCACGTAGATTTTGGTGTTTATGGTACACAGAATACAGGAAATGTTTAATAGCTATGAATTGCAAAAAGTATTTGATAATGTATATTATTTTTTTAAGAATATAAAGTCACATTTCTAAACCAAATTGCTTGTAGCACAAAGTAATTATTACTGAGTTTGCAGCAGTCATATTTCAGTATGGCATCCTTGACATTGTTTGGTTTATCTGTTTAACTCAATGTATCTCCTTTTATATTTTATCTTTTTATATATCTCTCATCATCTCTTCATATTGCTTTCTCTTCATTCACCATGTGATTGTATTTTATTGCTAAAAATGTATAGTGAATTTGTAATACTATGCTCTCATAATTAAAAAAAAATTATTCATAAACACATGCTAATCATTTTTTCATTATTTGATTACCCTTTGTGCAATTCAGTGTGCATTAACTTAGCAAAAATTTTGCATTATACATTAATAATTTATTCTTGTGTATGTATCAATTAATAATACATTGTTTTTTGCATGTGGATCTTCCTTTACTTACTATTCACATGTATACATTTGATAGTTCTTTATGACTTTTTAAACATGTTTTCTTTTCTAGAATGTGCTTACTAATATGTCTTAGTGTCTATTTGTCTAGCTAATCTTACCACATTTTGAGTACATTGCATGTCTGTTTTTTTTTTTATATATATGTATGTATATATATATGTAGAAATATATAGAAAGTCTATCAAAAATACATTGTAATCTTATATATATATATTATTTCAAAGAAATAAACCCCAAAAACTTGAAAGTAAAAATTATTTGCTCAACGGAAAGCAAATACTTTACTTTATTTCTACATACAGACATTGGAGAAGCTGTTTTAATAATGATATTAATAAAAAAAATGCCAATGACTTTAGCAAAATGCATGATTTAATTTTGCTAGTTTTGTATGGAAATAAACATAATTACTATTCAACATTTTCTTGGGGGGCCTTGCACCTTGAAGGTTTATGCATTACTTTAAAGCATTGATTGGAGAAAAAGAAAAGACTTGTCTCAAAAAAAGACCAAATTTTTCATTTAGTCTCATTGTGCTGAGGATTTCTCATTCTGTTACTTTCATGTTTCCACAACATATAGAAAGTAAAAAAATACATTGTATGCTTACTATGAATCCTTTATGGGAACAGTGAGGCCATATTGTTGTAGTAGGATGATGTGTGAATACATTGAAAGTTTTTTAAAATCAAACACACACTCCTTGATTGCAGTTTTCTTATAAATTTTTACATGTTTACAGCTTAGAATGTATCATTTATGTGCAGTTAATGTCAGTTGTTTTATGTTTTAAATAATACTTATTTTTCTTTTACTTTGCTTTATGTAAAATTATTACTTATTATAAATAAGTATTTGTTGCAAACATGTAATTGAAATTTATTGAAGACATTTAAACAAACTCAGTGTACCATTCGTTAATTTATTTGAAATACAAAATTAAGCTCATTTCTTTCTAATCATTGAAGAACAACAATTGTTTGAGTATTAGACTTGTTTCTAATGACACTGACAACGCACTTCTTGGAATCCGTCCTGATGGTGGATGCTGGTTGAAATGCTATCAAAATCAGCAGAGCAGCAGTAAATCTGTTACAAACAAGATTTTATTCTACAGTTAAAACATTTGACTAATAATGTAGATAGTTGTTAAAATCAATTTGTAATACAAGATACATAAAACCAAAGTATGATGTTCAACTGCATAAATACAGCATTTTTGTACTTTCATCTATAACATTCAAATCACATTAAATTTAACATAATCAGCAGAGAAGCAGTAAAGCTTTAAGAAATGAAACAAAAATAAAAAAACATGAGCTCTAACATTTATTGGGAAATTTTGTTACTTATATAGTACACAGGCTAATTCTAGTGTACTTTCATAGAATTTCCAAAGCTATATAAAAAAAAAATTAAGCCCTTTTTGTGCTGCTACCTAACCTAATTTTTTTTTTTTCAAAATCATTAAAATAGCATTTGAATTGCTGTTTTGTTGCAGTACTGAATCTTGAAACTTTTAGTATCCTCTTTGAAATTTAGATAAAATGTCTCTACAAGTGAAATATAGCCTAAAAAGTTTCTCATGCTAATCATGGACTGCTAAGGTTATGATATATTAGGTACTGAGCTAACTAGTCTTTTAGAGTTACCTGTCCTTGCTCAAAGGATGTCAAGTGAGCATTCTGACAGTTATGGTGACCTTCCATGCATGGGGCAGCTGGTTGGAGAAATTTTTAAAAAATTAAATATTTTTTTTCTATTTTATTTCAGATTCTATAAAGTGACCTCAACTATTTATTTTGATAAGCTTTATAACTCATTTCTAGTACCATTATTTTGATTCTAGTCTGTTTTGACATTAGTATAACTTACCAGCACTGAAAGCCAGGCATGCAATCAGGAAAGAGATGAAGAAAAACAGTTTCATTTTGTCTAGGTTGTTTAGGCAGCTTACTGAAATTAATTTACAGAAAACAGATGTGATTTTAAAAAGAAACAAAACATTTCTACTGATTAAAATCTGTAAAATATTTTTCTTTGTACTTTAGCCATCATGTGATGATCATTAATTTTATTCTAATGAGAATTTCAAGTAAAATAATTTCATAGTTGCTGTCGAAAAATTGCTTAATTTTTTAATACTGTAAGTAGTTAAGAGGAGATTAAAAGTGTATACAATTGTATATAAAACAAATGAGTATAACACTTATTATAACACATGATGCTGGTGAATGAAAGTCTAAAAAAACTTTAGGTTGCAATGCATAATATCCCCCCAGCTAAATAGAAACTTAAATACATTTTCAACAGTCATCCATGATAAATTATTCCCAGTAAATGTAAGTAAATATAATACATACCTCTCTCTATATATATATGTATAATTTCTTCCTAATAAACATTTTTTTTACAGTTTTAGGGAAAAGTAATTTGCTACTGATTTGCATTAATGTTAACATACTCTTGTCAAGTTATTATACTAATTTACAACTGTTGTAAACATGTATTATGTTTAGATCAATATGTATCTAATGTTAAGCCATTGCAGCCCTCAAATCTGCATCTTTTGATTTTGATTAATCTAGTTATTATATATTTAACAATTTTTTTTTTTAAATTTTAATATGCTTAAATGAAAATCAACAAAACTGTAATGCATTTACTCATTTTTGGCAAATGGTCTACATTTTTGCATAAGTGTTACTTATTAATTTATTGTCGAGACTTACCGTTATAATAAAAGGTAATCTGGTTTTGTATAACTGTTTGCAGTGATAGCTTTGTATTTATAGAGACTCACAAGGCCACTGTAGGAAGTGTTTTTTGCTTTTCTTTTTTTTTTTTATGGTTATCTCTTAACTATGTTGCCTTACTTGTGTGACCTTAGCTTGAGATAAGCATCATAGTACTAGTATTTTTGTTATACATTTTGAAAATATATTCTCTTATGTTTGTAAATCCCTTCAGTCACACTAACTTGTTTTTTAGCAGTGAAAAATGTCTATCACACTGAACTCCTACAAATATCCATAGGTTATTACAATTAAATATGGATAACATGAAATGAATTCATTGTTAAAGTTTTACATTTGTTCCTTACTTATAGTAGACTTGTTGAAATGTGCAACAATCTTAAAGTAAACGCTCATGCTCAATATTATGTAAAATATTTAAAAACAGAAAATATTTGTAATTTTGTTCTATGATGGTACATAAATATGTTTTAATTTATCAAAATTATTTGCAACTTACGAATAAAAAAACAATTTTAGATATCTATTTAACATTTGAAGTTTATAGGGAATATGGGAAGCATAACCCTAACCAATCTTTTAAACCTTCTATTCATTTTTCCCCTTGTTTTCTTCCACCTTGTTCATTGCATTGTGAAAATATTTTTATCAACACTATCTTGATATTATTACATGAATATCAGGATATGTTAACTCCAGGAATATGTTTTCTATTTTTAATATTTTTGAGATCACTTGTAACATGTGTGAAACATTTGTATTTTGGTTGAAATATGAAGCAGCAATTCCCCTATAGTTAAATCTCAACATGTTGTTACAACACTCTAAGGCTAATCACTGATTCTTTGATTTCACTACTCTTTCTTTTCTACATTGTTAATAGGATTTAAAAGTTAATAGCCTCACTTTTACTGTTCTTTTTTTTTTTTTGCGCCCCCCCCCCCCCCCCCGAAAGAGTAAAAGACGCTATTAGTTTTGTTAAAAAAAAATATTTTTTTACATTTATATTGCTACGTTATGTAAGTTCTGTCCTACTAAATACTACATTTACCCAAAAATAATGTTAACTTTTTTTTCAAAGAAAAAAATCGATTTAGTATGCATATAAGTTGGACATAATGTAAAACAACAATAAGTAGTTTTTCCTAATATTGTTTTAACTGCAGTGATGATCAATGATCATAGAACACATAAGTAAAGGACATTTTTTTTACCGAAATGTTTTTTTCCTAATTTTTTTAGGATTTGAATAAGAGATTACCACTTTACTAAACAATTAGATCAATTAGATATTCATTATAAGACATCATTTAGGCCAGGCTCGCATTTAACCTTGCATTCACTTTCACCTATCCTTTCATCTGCTTGACTGCTGGGGCACCACACAAGATCTGTCAACCTTCTTTCTCCATGGTTCTCTGTCATTTGTCTTTGACAGAATTTAATTCAGATGTTCTTTCTGAAAATATTGATACCTGGCTTTTTACCTGGCTGGGTGGAACACTTGGGGGGCTGGTTTTTATTTTGTGTTATCACACAAACTGTCTCTGTAACCTTGTTTCATCTAAAGTTAATGGAAATCTAGGCAAGATTTTTTGGGGGATATAAACACTACCGTTTCATAGTTTTAGTAACATACAAAGCTAACATATTTTAAATGTTTCATTTACCTATCCATGTTTGAAGAAAGTCAAGTAGGCTGTGTTGCAGTTGTAATATCCCTCTATTGTTTTCTATTAACATTATTTTAAAATGCGCAGTTCTGATTCTTCTTTATTCTAACTCTTTATCTCCCTAATTATTTTTTCACGTTCGGACAGAATTGTCAATTTTTCACATTTGTACATTCTTCCCTGTTATGATTAAACTCCATTTTTGTTTGCTATCAGATATAGAAATATAGGAGAATGCATGCTTTTTTTTAATATCTTCTGTTAGTTTAAAAATGTATGTTGACTGATTTTTTTTTTCCTGCTTTGTCAGGTAAAAGAAATAATTGTTCAAAATTTCAGCCTAATTGGAGATTGGGTGTGGGAGAAATAATGTGTGCAAACTTTTGACCAGACTTACAGAGTGAGTTGATATAACCTAAAACCTAGTTTAAAAATTAAATGTTTGCCCAGTCAACTAGTAGCAGTTTATTGATGGTGCTTTCATTGGTTTTTTTTGAAAGTTTGCCCAGATAAAAGGAGAATGTGAAATGACTATAAAAGTACTTAGACCATAACATTATAAGGAATGAGGAACCCATTGAAAAGACAAGAACCAAAATTTAAATATCCCTTAGATAGGTAATTGAAAATGACCTGAAATCCTAATCAAGGCCAGCATTGAGCCTTCACCTTTCACTTCAACCTAGTAGAGTCCTATTTTCTTACCAAAGTTAATAAATTTATCTCTCTCATGATGTAGCTGATATGCTGCTGACCTGTTTTAAAACAATTAAAAAAATAAATTTAAGTAGTCAGTTGGTGAATGTCCTTGAAAACAACTGTTGTGAATGTTATAGATAAAGTTGTTTTGTTTTTTTTAAGTCTTTTAAATAATTCTCTGGCATTTTTTTTGTTCACCTTATCTTAAAAGCAACAATTGTATCATTTGTCCTGCAGTTAGCCCAAATAACAAAAATTACTTAGACATGTACAAATGAAATACAATTTTATTGAGTTGAAACATTCCTTTTGTACCTTAATTCCTAAATTTAGAAAAATGGTTTAATTTATAAAATCTAGTTTAAAATAACAATATTTTAAATGCCAGTAATTAATTTATTATATTTTTTAGTTTGAAATCCTAACGTAGAGATGCACTTTAAACATTTAGGTTGCAAAACTAGTATTTTAAATAAAGTTAATAGTTTGTAACTTTTAGAAAAGTTTACTTTTTTTGACATTAGTGTCTCTGTTATTCTAAATCTCAAAAACTAAAAGTGTTGTTGAAAATTACATTTTTTAATCACCTGAATTCTGCATGAAATAGGGGCAGCACTGGCTATATTTGTGTTCTTTTGAAAGAGTGCCCTTTGTATTTTAAATAAAGCATTTCTATTATACAAACACACTTACAAACCATTTTTTAATGAAAAAAACAAAACATATTGTGGTAATCCCACTCTCATGTACATTGTTTGCCTTTGTAAAACAGATTTGACTTTCATCTTCATTGTATTACAAATGTATTCATGTGTGCCACAGATATCTTTCTAAATAAAGTTTCATTTTCAGGTTAAAATGAAGTATGACTTAAATAATATGTTTTTGCAATAGACCATGTAATTGCTGTATAAGCTCTACATTAATTAGAAATTATCACAATAAAGGTTGACAAAGATTTCCATATTTTTTTTTACTAAGTCTGCTAATGGTAATAATGGTCTCAAAAGGTGAACATGAGATCACTGTTTGAATTTAATTTGATTGTTTGTGTGTATGTGTAACATGATGTTTGAGCATACAATTTGTCTGTACCTGTCCCAAGCTTGCCAAATTATGTGAAAACAGACACATGGCTTTTATAAGGGATAATTTGAGTCTTTCAAGCTCTCACTTAAACAGAGTATCTTGATGATGTTGATTATAACAGCTGACCTGTATGGGTCGCCTTTAACATTGTTTGTACCCATCTGCAATTTTTTTTTTTTTTTTGGTACTGAGAATCTCATCAGCTTTTTTTTAAAGCTTACTTTACTATGTGAATAAGTTTCTCTTTGGAATAAATAAAATCTATTACTAAATTTTGCAACATTTCTAAACTCAAATCGATAAAGTTCAACAAGGAAGACAGTATTTTACTTTAATGAAACACTTTTTACATATATATTATATTTGCATTAATATGTTTGAGTATTAGACTTGTTTCTAATGACACTGACAGCGCACTTCTTGGAAACCATCCTGATGGTGGATGCTGGTTGAAATACTATCATAATCAGCAGAGCAGCAATAGATCTGTTAGACAGAAACAAGATATTAATCTAAAGTTAAAACATTTGACTAATAATGTAGATAAGTTGTTAAAATCAATATGCAATACAAGATACATAAAACCAATGTATGATGTTCAACTGTATAGTTCCCCCTTTCAGACCTTGTGGTCTATAGGGCAGATGATGTAAAGGTCATCTGGTTCTGTGGCCTACGGTTAACGAGGGTGTCATGTGGCCAGCACAATGACCAATCGTCTTTACTTTTCCCCAACTAATGTCAGGTACCCATTAGAGCTGGGTGGACTCAGAGGCGCCCAAGGATCCTGAAATAAAAATTCCAGTATTAACTGGGATTCAAACCCGGGACCCCAGGTTCAGAAGCCAAGCGCTTTACTGCTCAGCCACCATGCCTTGTTCAACTGTATAAATGCATGAATTTTTGTACCTACATCTATAACATTCAATCACTTTTAAGCAATGTGTTCATTGATTTTAACAAAACTATATTAAGAATTTAAAATCAAGGGAATGACAGAGTAGTTTTTATGATTTCCCCCCTCCCATTGGATGACTTCATTTCTCTTTGTGTTGACAAATGAAGGAGATAAAAATATTTTTAAAATCTTCCAATGCATATGGTAGACAAGATATTTCTATTTTATTTTAAAGTGATCAATTTGAAAATAAAGTCTAGTCCTTACCATTCCATGTTCAAAGGCAGTAAGGTGATGATGCTCACAAAGTTGGTGACCTTCCATGCATGGGGCAGCTGTTGAAAGTTATAGTTTAAGCTTCAACTTTGTCATTAACACATCAAATATTTAAAATTAATATAGTTAATTTTCTTGAGTAATCTTTGCAAAAGATCAACTTACCAGAACTGAAAGCCAGGCAGGCAATCAGGATTGAAAGAAAGATCAACAGTTTCATTTTTAATTAGTTCTTGGAAATATTTGCTGAAATAAGATTTGGAACAATACATGTATAAATAGAAGGTGTACACAATAGTATGTTTATTTTATACTTTAAATTAAATTCAATTTCTAAAAGCTTTCAATTTGTATAACAAGAAAGTAAAACTAAATACACAAATTACAAATATATAAACTATAGCACTTTTCAAAAAGAGTGATATGTTTGTGAAGACATACCACTGGACTTCAGCTAGTGGATTTTTGTTTTGACATCTTAGCTTCTTGACTTTGTTTTTATAGAAATTCCCAAGGCCAATGTGCACTATTAAATTATATTTAAATTTTAGTACCTGATTGACCTATATAAAGTAGTATGCAAGTTTTACAAATTTAGGTGGTTAGGATTTTTTTTTTCTATTGTAATTATATTAAATTATTTATGTTACGGCATCTACAAAATATTCATGCACTTTATTTGTGATGAATTTCCCCCCCCAAAAAAAAAGAACAGCTTTACATTTTTACTATTTAATCTTTAACATTTTGACCTTATTTTTTCAATATGGTTACAATTGTTTGATTCTTTAAATAAATGTTATCATTAAAAACAAAACAAAAAAAGTAGCATTCTTCTTTTTGTACTGCATCCCTTTATTTCTTCTCCAACTTTAATCTTGAGTTTTGATGAACTTACTCATTTCAAATGCAGCTAAAGTATTTCTTACATTATTCTTGCCCCTTTTTTTTTGATACGTTTATATCAAGTCACTGTTTATTCTTCTCAGTGAAGACCATAATTTTTTTATTTTGGAACTTTAGGGTGCCCCTAGTCCACTCAATTCATTGGTACCTGACAAAAGTTGGGTAAAGTAAAACATTGTGCTGGGCACATTTCACTGTCGTTGACCATTGGCGATAAAAATAGATATCATCTTTGGGCGCGGTGGCTGAGTGGTAAAGCTCTTGGCTTCCATACTGGAGGTCCCGGGTTCGAATCCTTGTTAAGACTGGGATTTTTAATTTCAGAATTTTTGGGCGCCCTTGAGTCCACCCAGCTCTAATGGGTACCTGACATTAGTTGGAAATAAGTAAAGGCGGTTGGTCATTGTGCTGGCCACAGAATCAGATGACCTTTATATCATCTGCCCTATAGACCACAAGGTCTGAAAGGGGAACTTTACTTTTTTTTTTTATATCATCTGGTCTATAGGTTGCATGATCTGAAAGGATACAGTTCATTGTTATTATTCTTAACTCTCAGTGCAGCGTTACTCTCAGCGAGTTACTTGGTTTATAATATTTATTTTGCTTTTTTTATGTTAAACTTTTTATTACTCTCTTTTTTTTTTAATTTTCCAGATGTGGGAGTGATTGCTCTTTGTTTTGATAGTAAATTCAATATATAAACACCACTTTCATTCACAAAATAGTGCGGATTGGGATGCACCAATTTCCATTCACACCGCATGCTGCACCATGGGATCTTCCCATTTACTTGTTGTTTGAACTTTTGTGTGTTTGACCTTTTACTTTGAGGATTATATATATAGATATTGGTTTTGTTAAAGCATTGTTACATGAGTGCAACTCTATTCTTAATATCGCGTAAATTAAGGTCAATTAGCCATTTTTAGCTCCATTCATAGAATTTTTTATTCATTAATTCATGCATTCGCTTTACTTATAACAAGTATTTGTATTTATTTGTTTTACTATACCTTTGTAGCCCATTCATTTTCTTTTAAAATAAAATTAAATATGTTAGATTATTTATTAAAAGTTATGGTTGTTTTAGTAACTCCACCCCCTTAAAAATTTGTGTTCATTCTGGAAAACTCAATTTTTTCTATCAAAATAATTCGCATTGAAAGAGTTAATGTATAATTAGTACTTGTTAGATATTTGCAGTCATGACACTTAAACTAATAAAGAAAGGGATAGCAGGTAAAGAATCCTATTGCATTGTCTTTTTACTGGATGATCTATTAACTCTGATTTTCAGATAAGCAATTCTGTGTCCAGGTTTAGCTGATTACCTATTTAAAGAAAAATGTTTACATTATTAATGTCAGTCAGTGTCCTTCAAACAACTCTTGTTGTTGTTGTTGTTTTTTTTAATTAAAGCCTGGTAAATGTAATGTTAAAAAATTAAAGCCTTGTAAATGTATTTGTTAAAAAAATAAATCCTGGTAAATGTAGAAGTTTAACTTATGTTGTCCAGAATATTTCCCACTTATTGTTTTTCAAAAGAAAAGAAAAAAAAAAAATAAACAAACATGTAAGTGAAATAAAAGAACTCTACTTGAATTACTAATACTTAACTATCAACACACTTTCTAACATAATGAACGTGTGCAGAAAATAAACAAGTCATTTGCACTACTATAAGCAACCAAAAAATTTCTGTACCACATATTAATATGTTATTAAAATAAAAAGAAACAATTTTCATTTAATGCTATGGAAAAAGCAAAAACAAATCCACATCATAGTCTATAAACCAATCAATCCCTCCTTTCTTTTTATCTTTTTTAATTAAATTTTCTTAGTAAATATAAAATATTTTCTTCATTTGGCAAAACAGTGGGTATAATTGTATCTTAATTATAATTTTTTTTTCTCTAAACCAGTGAGCTGTGTTTAAACTTATATGCATAAAAAAAGAAAAGCAGCATTATTAGTTCAAATCTAATTGTAGTAGTCTATTTAAAGTCACCTATTTGGTGGTGAAAACATCCTATTGTATTTTGCATTTGTAATTTTTTTCTAAAAGAATAATTATTTTTTCACTTAGTTTTTAGATATGCATTGCATTTGCATAATATAAATTAATACCACAGCTAAAAAGAGATTAGAGAAAAATTTGATTATTCACAATGTACTTTACAGGTAAAAATGTGAATGTGTTGGACTGAAGAATTGCAAGAACATCTTCAAATAAGTTTCAAATAAATGAACAATAAAATGTACTTTTTAAAATTCTAATTACTAGATTCTATATCCTCTATGTCAACTGTTTTGTAAAGAAATTCCTGTCATAGGAACAGGGTATTTCCTGATCCTGCTGTACAAGGGTTGTGCAGACATGCTGTCAGAGCTGCTACTTTATTTTTTTAAATTAAAGACTTTACATACAATTTTTAAGAAAAGGTACTAGCAAGAGAACAAACTAATGATTTGTCTGGCTACTAGTTAAATACAGGAAATAGTAAAGACAAGAAACATGTTTTACTGTAGCTTCATTACTTTACTTTTAAAGCTTCAGTCTACAATATTTAACAAGCTATGGAGGCAAGAAATTGTGGGTGGCACCTTTTTTTTTTTATCTGAAAAATAAACCGCAACAATATATTTAAAGATTTGTACTTTTCTTTCTTTTCAGGAGTCTCTTGATGCCCTACGGTCATTACCTGAAGCCTCACTTTTTGAAGAAGGATCAGTTTCCTCTGTCTGGCAAGAAGTTGTAGAGCGTGCGACCAAGTTTCTACACTTTATAGTTGCAGGGTAATATCATTATTATCTAATAAACAACACTTTTTGTCAGTGACATGAAACAAAAATATATCAATGTTAAATTAACACTGTTTGTCAGTAACATTTCAATGCTCTCCTCCCTTGGTATATATATTTTACCAAACAGTCTTCTTTAAAAATGACATAAGCACAAATTTTTGTAGAAGTTTATTTTATAATTGTTTTTGTCAGGCAAGTTACAAATGCATTTGACCTGCCAATTATTGCAACTTTGCTTTAAACTTTCAGTATTGTTTACTTCATTTTTTCTTCATCCTTTCTCATGTTTCTAAATAAATCTTAAACACTTACAGAGACTTAAATGGTGGGACTGTCAGCGGACATGGGGCCTCATCCAAAATTCCAGTCCAAGACCAGCAGGTTGCTCTTTGCCTCATTCTGGAGCTGGCAGTACAAAGGGGTGCCCTAAGTAGTGTCTTGCAGGCAGTTCTACTTCTGCTGAACCTCTGGAACAACAGTCACCATGACTATGACAATAGGGTCAGCAGCAGCTTGGTCTCAGCACCACTCATTCCACTTCTCAAGAGATTTGAAGCCATCCACAATGCCAAGACCAAGGTTTCACACTTAGCTAGATACGATGAGGTAAGAGTTAGTGCACAAGGAAATGAATTGCTATTTATATTTGTTCAAAAATCCTATTTTATGGAATTTACAACAGAATGTGTCCGTTCTGTTAAGTTAATGTTATTTAATACTTAGTTATAAGTTACTTTATGCATTTATTACTCCCCTTGAATGCAATCTATTGATATGCACTGCTCTTTTAATCTCGACATTTTGTATACAAGTAAACCTAGTCTGGTATTGTCTTGTAAAATACTAATCATTTTATGAGCCACATTCTACAAGTGCTTATCCCTGGTCTGAAAATAGAGGTAGCTTATTTCCTTTTCAGGATGGCTGTCTGGCACTCAGGATTTTCACCTCAGTTGTCCTGGGTTTCTAACTTGCCTACATCCATCTCCCGCCATCCCTCTGGAGGTTTTGGTTAGGATGTAATTATCTTAATTGTGAAGAACATCTGAAATATGTACAACAATTTTTTCTCTTCAGATTACTCAATATACAGTACAAAATTAAATAATAAAAAAAAAACAATTTTTTAATCTTATATTTATAGATCTTTCTGAATCTGTCAAATTTTTCTTTGTTTCAGAACACTGTCAGTCCCACTGAATGTTTCCTACAACATCTGACTTACCCCCCTGAGGAGGAAACTGCCGTAGACCTCAGGCAAAGTGCTGTGGTCATCATGTCACATCTAGATAGACTTGCAGCCCCTTACTTACCAGTTAGCTCTACTCACAAGGTAGCTCTTAATTGTTGAGAAGTAATTTAACAATGTTTTTTTTTAATCTAGATGTGTGTGTTTAAAAAATTCTTTTTTTGATGTTTTCAAATATGGACTTTTACAAAGCTTGTTCATTTTGTCTTTCTATCTGGTACAAATTGTGTACACATTTTTTTTCCCACTTCCCATTCTTGGATCAAGTTGAAATATTTTACAATATTATACCTGGTTGATGACAATACATGAATCAATAAAAACATCAATCAGTTGTCGGCCTCCTTCAGTTGTAACAACTATAGGTCATCTCATAGAGCACTTTTTCATGAGACTGTGGCTGAGATACTATAACAAATTAACACTTATCATTATAGCTTTTATATAGCGCTACTTTCATGCTTATAGCATGCTCAGAGCACTTTGGTCCGATCTCATTTGTGGACCAGTGGGGGGGGAGGGGGTATCTAGGAGTTGGTTTCCCGTACTGCCTTTGGGCGCTCAGTAAACACAACTCTACCCGAGTCGGGTGTCGAACCTCGAGCCCCCTCACTTAGCCTCTCGACCACTCTTCCCACTTACATATTGAAACAATGAAATAGATTAAAACTAAGGTACTTTGTTAGTAGAGAAGCCAGCCATTTTTTATTTGGCATACTTTTAATTAGTTAACCAATTAGTTGCTACTAATTAATTTTTTTTAACATAGAAAAAGGGAGTAGTATTGACTTAAAATTCTTTCGATAACCCTGTGCGTTAGTTTCTGCTTTTTTCTTTTTTTTTTTCACTAATAATTACAAGTGATTTTACTTTGTTACTATTTTTATTTTTAGAATACAAATTCTGTAAAGATCACATACAAATTATGTTTTGTGAATGAATGAAAATTGAAATGTCTGATTTCAGTCTCACTGCCATCATAGTGTGACACAAGAAATCATTGGCCTAGGGTTGTTGTCCTGGTCCAGTAGCACCAGCTCCAACTCATACCATGTGCTGGAAGTCTTCAATGACCTGGGTGGGGTTCAACAGATTGTCTGTGCTGAGAAACATTTGCTGGCTCTGACCAGGACAGGCAGAGTCTACACAATGTATTATAGTTCAGACACACAGGTCAGTGAAACATTTCTTGAGCTCTAAAAAAAATCACATTACTAGAAGTTATTGTTTTTTATTATCATATCAAAGCCCCTTATTTCAAAAAGATTTTTATATGTATTTTAAGTAGGTCTCAAATTCAGCTAAACATTCATTAAAAAGATAGGAAGAGTAGATTTGTATTGACTTTTCTAGAGAACCACCATTTGATACATCGTTGATAACGTCATTCAGTTTGAATTTGAATTTTTCTCTTGTGAAAATAAAATAGGTGAAAAATCCTAAGATGTCCCAAAGTTCTAGTTCCATTAACAATTGCATTAACAAGACATGATTGTACTTTAATCAACATATACATGAATCCTCCTATAAAAGTCCTTTTGATTGTATACAATGATTTTAGATAGATTTTTTTTTTTCATTTGGTCATCACGTCATTATAATCCCCCATAATTTTTTATGTAATGATTAGCTATAGCCAATGACAGCTTAAAGACACTTTTAGGCTGTTATTTTCATTAATGACTCATCCTTAAGTATAAGTAATGATTACTGATTGCATAGACATTTCAACATTTGAAAAAGTTTTTTCCAAGCAAGTCTAAAACAATGTATAGCTTACATATTTTGTAAGATTAACTATTTTTGCTCCATGCTTATCTATATTTTCACCTACATCTTTCATACAAAAATAAAGGTTGTTTTTTTTTCCTTAAGTCTCCTCAGCCAGTGACAGGATTTGGTGAAAAGGAAATCATCAAACTAGCTGCTCATGCAGATGGGAAACATTTCCTGGCACTGACCAGTGATGGTGACGTTTATTCGTGGGGAAATGGTGATGGTGGACGCTTGGGCCATGGAGATAATATGTATGTTGACACTATATCCAAAGCATGTACATCAATATAATTTTAAAAAATGAATATAATATTATGAATACAGATATTTGAATTGATTCAACAGTAGTATTTTATTAAAATATTATTTGAAATCAATACAACAAAAATTATTTTTAAATTCTTACATTTTTTGGGGAATTAAATTTGATGTATTGTTTTCAAAACTCTTAAGAATGTTATATTTTGCGATTGTTTGTGTCATGGATGTATTTGATTCATTTAAAGAGCTTCTATATTAACAGCATTTAAAAAAAAAAAGAATGAAAAGTATTATTTTTATCTTTGCAAATTCTGTTAGAATTTTTTTTTCTATTAACAAAAACCATTTTTTATGTAAATAATTGTTAATGATTTTTTTCCCCCTTTGTGCAGCACAAGAGGGGAGCCTACTCTAATCACAGCACTATCTGGCAAGCACATCGTCCAGATTTGTGCTGGCAGTACATACAGCGCTGCAATATCATCCAGTGGGGAGCTCTACACTTGGGGGCGGGGCAACTACGGTAGATTAGGGCATGGCTCGAGTGAAGACCAGTGCTATCCCAATTTAGTGGCAGCTTTGAAAGGCCACAGAGTCATAGATGTGGCCTGCGGCAGTGGTGATGCCCAGACACTTGCTGTCACAGATACAGGTAACATTTTTGCTTCTCTTCTTTCAATGGTAATTTAGTTTTTAGCTGAATCTTGTTATAACAATTTTAGTCCAGGCATATTAGTTTACTTGTTCTTGAAAGCCATGGTCATGCAATTATTTCTGCCTTATGGTATAAACATATTTCTTTTGCCAGTGCTCACACAATTCATTATTTTATGTTTCACTTCATATCCTGTTTTTAGATTCATTTTCATCTGCTAATTCTCAACATTTTCTTTAAAATGTGATGCAACTTTTTTTTTTTATAGGTACAGTCTATTCCTGGGGTGATGGGGACTATGGAAAACTAGGTCGAGGAGGAAGTGATGGCTGCAAAACTCCTAAAGTAATAGAGAAACTAATGGGCCAGGATGTTGTCAAAGTTTACTGTGGGGCTCAATTCAGCTTGGCTCTTACAAAGTCTGGGACTATTTTCTCATGGTGAGTGGCACGTTGACCAAAAAAAGGATTTTCTACTTTTTTAAAAATAAAAATGTGTTGAGGATTAGGGCTGGAGAATTAGAAATGTACATATGAATAATGGGAAAGCTGCATGGGGAAGACCAAAGAAAAACAAAATGTAAACACTGTAGTAGATAGTAGAATAAAGGGATAAGGTCTAGATCTAGATGATAACAAAAGTAATAAACTGCATTCTGAGCCAAATAAGTTGTTTTTTTTTTTTTTACTAATTCAACTTGTTGCGACAATGTTTTCATTTTTAACTTCAAAGGTCTTCTGATGAGAGGTAGACAAGCTTTTCACTTGATATGTTTATGGTTATAATTACTGTTAGAAAATGTCTTTGTTAATTATAATCTGAATCTAATTGTTGGCTAAAATATTCAAATAAAATATAACCAAATAAATCTTCAGCTAAGTAAACCTAACAGCAGGATTCTCAAATATCATTACTGTACTTAGCAAGTAGTCTCTTTGCTTCTGATTTTTTATATTCCTTAAATTACTTTACAACATTCATTTTTAAATGGTTTGTATAGGCTAGGTTTTTCTTTTGTGGAAATTGTGGGGTTCTTTTGCTGTTGCTTTGGTAAGAAAATCTGTAATGACTTAGGATTGGATCTACTATGAAAATAGCTCTCTTTTTCTCCTTGTCTGTCTTTAGCCCCTCTTTCAAAAATATTATTAACAATGTTTTGTTTTATGTATAAAGTAATTTTTCAACTCTTTGTGGTTTTTTAAATGTGTATCTTTGCTTATATGTATATATTATTTGTCATTTTTTTCTTAGACTATTACTGTATAAAATTTTTTTTTTTTCAGGGGAAAGGGTGATAACTTTCGTCTGGGTCATGGCTGTGAAGAACACATGCGTCATCCTAAGCAGATGGAAAGCTTGAGTGGCAAGCGTGTCCGCAGCCTGGCCATTGGCTCCATGCACTGTGTAGCAGTTACTGAGGAAGGGGAGGTGTATTGCTGGGGCCGTAATGAGCAAGGCCAGCTTGGAGATGAGAGCCATGCTAATGTCACTGAGCCAATTCTTGTCCCAGGGCTAGACGGAAAACATATAGTTGGAGCTGCTTGTGGACCAGCTCAGGTAAGCAGGATTAAGTAATTTTCTTCGAAGGAGCTCTTGAAAGTAAAGAACACTGCCTTTGAGCATATATTACTTTATTAATTTAATGTGTATGTCCAATTTGTTTTATTTTTCTTTTAGAGTTTCTTCTGGTCATCCAGTGATCACTGGACAGTAGGTTCCAGGATACCATTTATTGTTGACCTCAACAAGAGCACTTTCGAGCAGCTGGATGACCTGTTGAAAGAGGTCTGTGATGGAATGGATGGTCGTAGTGACTGGCCACCTCCCCAGGACAGAGAGTGTATTGCTGTAGCTGGTCTAAATCTTCTGAATCTTCAAGTAAGTTTGTTTCCTTTTTTTATTTGCTTTATCTTTCTTTCATTCTTTTTTTTTTTTTTTTACAAAATTTATATTAACTTGTCTGTCTGGTAAAATTTTGCACACAGTATTTCTCCAACTACCCATTCTATGATCTAGTTTAAACTTTGCACAATGATTCTTTGTTCCTAACAAGTATTAATCAACAAAAAATTAACCAGTTAATTAATTATTTATTGGTAATTATCTAATTTTATTTGAAATTGAATAAAGGAAATCAATTTTACCATACTGATAGATTTTGCTATAATAAACAGTTCTTTCATTATATAAGCTTTGTTTTTAATAAAAAGCTTTTAAAAATATTTTTGCTTGTTTAATAATTATCTTTCAATGCTGTATGCTTTAGCTTCATGCAGCCATATGTCAAACAGAAGACATAGAACACTTGGGTTTGAAACAGGGGACAGCACTGGTGGAGAGCTTGAAGCAAAGAGTAGTTGTCCTGGCCAGCAACAATGGAGTTATCAGCACAGTACAAAAAGCAGCCCAGGCTGCCTTACAAAGTGGTTGGTCCATCCTCCTTCCCACACCTGAGGAAAGGGCCAGAGCACTCTCATCACTACTTGCGTCTGGTGGTAAGTAGTTTTTTTGTCTTGTTAATAATGTGTATCAAGGATTGGCCTCTTTAGCCACACAAGAAATTGCAAAGGGAAAAGATCGTCTCTTGAGACGTAAAATGACACAGAGTAATAATGTGCCATTGGCAAATTTTCAGTTGTTCCCTTAGTGAAAAGCTATCATTCATTTTATGTATGTCTGGCACGTTTTGATCACACAAATTAAAAGTAAAATTCTAGGTTTAATTTTACCATACTCTCATAGTTGGTTTGGCAGCTACTTTTAATATTCTGAAAGTAAATCTTGATGTTTGAATTTGCAAACACATGCAGCTTTTTCAAACAATATAAGTCTTATAACATTATAATCTTGTTCAGTGATCAATCTAGTAGCCTACATCACAAAATAATAGTATGAATATACCAATTTTTCAAAAAAAGATTTACTCTACCTGTACAACTGACCCACAATGCTGATAACTCTAATAAATTATAAAACTTTGTTCCGCCATTTATCAATTCTTTAAATTTTAATGTAGCTCTTCAAGAGCTGAAATAAGTGGTGTTATAAAAATTTATGATGAAATTTACAGTTCAAGAAGACCTTCAGACAATGTTGTTTTTTTTTGTTTCATTATAATGTGATTCACTGTTTTAATACATTAGCATTCTATTGCATTAGAATGCAATCTTTAAGGTTAACTCCAAATGAAGGAGCAATGTGATGTGAACAGCTTTTAAAAAGTTGGCTGAGCTGTAAAGCGCTTGGCTTCTAAGCCAGGGGTCCTGGGCTCGAATCCTGTTGAAAACTGGGATTTTTATTTCGGGATCCTTGGGTATCTCTGAGTCCACCCAGCTTTAATGGGTACCTGACATTAGTTGGGGAAAAGTAAAGGTGGTTGGTCGTTGTGCTGGCCCCATGACACCCTTGTTAACTGTAGGCCACAGAATCAGATGACTTTTACATCATCTGCCCTATAGACCACAAGGTCTGAAAGGGAAACTTTAGAGAGTTCTATTTGTGTGTGTGTGTTTGTAATATAATATTTTTTTTAAAACTTTCTTACTTTGTTTAAGAGTTAAACCAAAAATAGGATTGAATGGGCTTAATATTTTAAAACAATATACACTGTTTGGTTTCCAGGTCGTGACATGACTGTAATGTCTACTGGCCAAAGGTTCATGACGGACTTGCTGGTCAGCTCTCTCATGTCTGATGGTGGTCTTGAGACTGCACTAAACTTGGCAATCAAAGCAGAAGTGAAAGGAATGGATGATGCTAAGGTGATTTTTTTTTTAAATGTTTGCCCTGTTTTTACTATTATAGAACATAACATTCTTGTACCTATTTACATGTATGCTTTTGTAGTTGTCATTTATCTGCAAGAAAATCAAATCCTATGCAAATATTTTTATTTTCAGCACTGTTACATTAAATACAATTTCACCCAAGCACTGTTCGTTGCAATTATACCCAGATAATTTTATCATGTCTTAGCTCAACCTTTTTTTTTAGAAGACTATAGGCATAAACTTCAAAATGAAATTAGATTTTAAGTCCAAAGTAAAATGGTCACTGTAATTCTTAGTACTGTATTAAGAGAAGATCTTGTACATGGAAATATATAAAACTTTCTCTCTGCACTGGCATTCATTTTATCTTTGCAGACTGAGTAACCATTGATAATGATAAAGGAGTTTGTTTTTTTGCAATATAAATATGATTAAGAGATTTGAAGCTTAAATATTTACCTAGTTAACCAATTACAGCAAAGGCTCATTTAGAGTTGGAAGCACTGCACTATCAAAATATCATATGTGTCTGACATTCTTTCACCATATGTCTGTTCACTGTGAGTTCTATGTATCATCCTTCAATTGCTTTATCTCTTAATATATTTATTTCTGTTTTCTTTGAAGATAAGAAAGGTTTCACAATTGCAACAAATAACTGAAATACTTTACTTTGATTTTTTAGTCTATTCTAGTTATAATTTGGATTTTTATTGTTTGCAAAATGTACAAACTCAATATCCCATCTGTCATCGTGGAATGCACAAGTAATGTATTGTTTTTTGTTTTTTTTCAGGAAAAAGAAAGTGATCAGAAATCTAAAGATGATGTTGGTCAAGATAAAATAGGGGAGTCAACTAGTGACATCAAGAGTGAGGTCCCCCTGCTGGATGTCAGACTGGGGGATAGTGCAGATGATAAGGAGCCTACTATTCCACTACTTCAACTTATACATCAGTTGTTCAGGTATCCCTTACTTTTAATATCTACATGATCAGATTTTGCAAAAACTTAACATGCAGCATCTATTTTGCTATACTGCTAGACTGCATCAAAGTAAACTAATGCAACATGTTACATTGGGCCTATATCTTATATATTACAGATTGAAAACTGTTTTTGTAATTACATTAAATTTTTTTTTATTTCAGCATTTTTTTAATTCAAATTTGCTAGTCATAAAAGTTTTTCTTAAATTAAAAAAAATCCTTTGGCATTACACTTGTTTTTGTATAAATAATAAAGTTATATATTAAGTTTGAATTTTTCCTTAAGACCTAAAAATGAAATAAGTTGTACAAGATCTTCTCAGTAACATGCTTATTGAATCTATACCACTTGAAATTTTTTAACATTAGGATGAGTTCATACGATGATTATGACATTGTTAACAGTTTCAGAGATCTCTTTATCTGTTGTATATTAGAAATGATTGCAGCAATAATCCTTTTATTTTAGAGTACCATCAAATATTGGAAAACTACTCATTGATTTATATTAAAATGTGCTTCACACTAATATTATCAGTTACAGTATGAAAATGTTTCGTATTATTTATTCTATATGCTAGCAAATTTTGAATATATTGTGTTTCAGAAACTCATCCACACACACACTGACCAAACTTCAGGAGGAGGCTAAGTGTGGAGGCATCAAAAGCCCAGAAACAGAATCTCCAGAAAACTCTCCATCCCTAGACCTTCTCCTGCAGTTCCAGAGACTCCTGATTGCCAGGATTTTTCACTGCAAACAAGCTGAAGTCCATTCCCCAACTTTGTTGGTAGGAGACAGCAAACAGATGAGCGGAGGAAAGGAAGGGATTACTGGTGAAATTGGTTAGTCTGGTCTTGTGTTCTACAACCTTTGTAAAAGTATTTTTAACTCTTTCTCTCCTAATTGATGATACCATCGTTGATTTGTTAACTAAATTAACTAAATTATCGTTTGATTGTTTGTGTTCTATAAGAAGGGCATGCATTTCCCTGTAATTCTTAACCAAATAAAACATTTTCTGATAACAAACTAAAGAGTTATTGAAGCTTAATCAAAAAAGGGTAGTGAAATAGTTATGAGCAAAATTTAAAATTCCATCAAAACGTGAATACATTACGGAGAGAAAGAGTTAAAATACTTTTAACAGGGTTCATAGCGCTCCTAAAAACTCCTAAAATCTCCTAAAAAATGAAAAGTCTCCTAAAATCCTAAAATTCTCCTAAAAATTGCCATAATCCTCCTAAAATTTTGTCCTCTTTCCTAAAATTTTTACCCAATATTTTTTTTTAAACATAATTTTGCTTATTTCTTGCTAAAAGTGTGGGGCGAAAAACCAGCGTAACTAGGCATTCTTTCTGATCGCATGCCGTTACGTGCTGGCTGTGTTATTATTAATGAGCTGACCAGTGACGCGTCTACACCGCCTTTCACCCACTTGGCACTTGTGAAGCGACCTCGTGATTGACGATGACCTTGGCTCAAGCAAGCATTTCACCCTCCCTCACCTAAATCTTCTTGTAAGAGTTCGCGTAGAAAGTCTGTAAATATCTAGATCTAGATAGATCTAGTTGGCCTTGAAGTTTAGTAAATTTATTGATCTAATGTCTAGATTACTCTAGAAAAACGCTAGTTTCTAGATTTACGCCAGATCCCTACATTTAGAATCTAGTGAAGATAATTCGCACACAGCCGTGAAAAGTCAGTGAATTTTAGTGACTTAGGTCTAGACTACAGGATCTATTGTATATTCAGTGAAGATAAATCGCACATCGCCTGAAAAGTCCGCGAATTTAGTGACTTAGATCTACAGTTTAGATTTACTGATTACAGTATATTCAGTGAAGATAATTCGCCAATTGCCGCGAAAACTCCGCGAATTTAGTGACTTAGATCTACCGTTTAGATTTACAGTATATTCAG
>JADKLZ010000728.1:19291381-19324500 GCA_021533235.1 Biomphalaria straminea
TATATTCAGTGAAGATAATTCGCACATCGCCGCGAAAAGTCCGCCAAATTAGTGACTTAGACCTACACTTTAGATTTACAGTATATTCTGTGATAATTCGCACCCAGCCGCAAAAAGTCCGCGAATTTTAGTGACTTAATTTTAGATCTAGAGTGTAGATTTACGCTAGATTCAGTGAAGATAATTTGCACACAGCGGTAAAAAGTCAGCCAATTTTAGTGACTTAGTTTAAGAGTTTAAATCTACTGTAGATTTAGCGAAAATATTTCGCATATTTTGTGAAAAGTCCGCTGAGTTATTTCGGTTGTAAAAGCCAGGGAAAAAATTATGCTTGAAAAAACAAAACACTAATAGGTCAAACCCCCCCCCCCATCCAATCCAAAAGCCATTATTTAGTAAGCAAATGTCAACTAAACATACAAATTGGCCTGTATATTACAGGCCCTGTTTATGAGGAGGATTTAAGCACAATTTATAAACAAGATAAAAAATTATTACCTTAAATGCACACCATAACTCTATAGTATCTATACCCTATAAACATGCCCATTAGGGGCCAACATCAGTTTTGATTAGGGTTATCCCCCTTTGCCCTAATTGCAGCCCTAAATAGCCCCTATGGTGCCCTAATGGGCGCGGGTACTGTTTGCACATTGGCGCAATTAGGTTTCCATTAGGGCCCAATATGGGCAGCCCTAATCGTACCAATGTGGGCCCAGAATGGGTAAAACCACATCCGGATTAATTGGGGATTTCCCGAATCGCGCCATAATCAAGCCCATACTAGCCCCAATGGTTTAGTAACTGGGATTTTCATTGGGGTTCAATTAGGGAAAAACTTTATTATGCCCTTATGGTTCCGTTACTAGCCCTAATGGTTTAGTAAATACTGTATTATTAGGGTTTAGTTAGGGATAACCCTTATTGTGCCAATATCGTTCCGATGCTGGCCCTAATGGTTTATTAACTGAAATATTTATTAGGGCTCAATTAGGGATAACCCTTATTGTGCCAATATCGTTCCGATACTGGACCCAATGGTTTAGTAACTGAAATATTTATTAGGGCTCAATTAGGGATAACCCTTATTGTGCAAATAGCGTTCCAATACTGGACCCAATGGTTTAGTAAATGAAATATTTATTAGGGCTCAATTAGGGATAACCCTTATTGTGCAAATAGCGTTCCGATACTGGACCCAATGGTTTAGTAAATGAAATATTCATTAGGGCTCAATTAGGGAAAACCCGTATTGTGCCAATGTAGTTCTGATGCTGGCCCCAATGGTTTAGTAATGTATTTTTCTTTTTTATATAGATGATGTATTATGCTCTATGTTCAGATGCAGCTTAATTAGAATGAAAAAACTATTTTTTTTTAATGCTATCATGCACTGGTGTCAACATATTTGCACGGTCTAATCATTCATTCTTAAATTAAACTTAGACAAGTAGGACACATTCTAATCATTCATTCTTAAATTAAACTTACACAACTAGGCAACATTTTTTTTTTTAAATTTTTATTCATGGAATAATAAACTAACACAAAGAGAAATATAACAGCACAAACAATATATTAAGACATCATTATCATTCAATTCTTAGCATTCTTTACAGACAGGCTTCAAGGCTGGCGGCAATAATTTCAACATCAGTAAAGCGATCATATGTTGACTTCCACACAGCAGCTGAAACAAACAAAATAATAATGATTATTGGTCATGCAACAAATCTACCTTAATCTAGCTGTAATAATAAAAAATCAGACCATTAAATAACATGAAAAAAAAAGCTGAAGATATTGGGCTCAACCCATGAAAACATTAAGAAACTGGAACAGACACAAAATAGAGCAGTGAGATTCATAACAAATGAATATTGACATTTGACTTTAGTAAAATCACTAAATTTAGAAAGCCTTCAAGATAGAAGACTCAAAAGTAAAATAGCAATAATACATGAAACACTGAACCATAATCTTCAAATACAAAATCTAATAAAATACTCAGACACTTAAGATAAAGGCACATTCCTCATTCCATATATATGCTACGACAAATTTGTACAAATACTTCTTCGCTAGTGCTATTAGAGCATGGAATGGGTTGCCTGAGCTAGCCAAGAAAACCAGTGACTTAGCAGAATTTAGGTCATTGGTTAATATGCAGACGCGTAGGACATAATCTTTTTTTTTTATTAAAACTTTTCAGTATGATCAGTTATCATAAAAATATATTTTTCATACCTTTTTGAGCAGGCTTCCTAGTAAAAAGATGTTGAACAACATCTGAAGTGCATACATAGGCCAATCTTACTGTCAACTGCCCTTAAAAGAAAACTGACATCCTAAAAAAAAACAAAAAAAACTATAGAAAACAGAAAAAAAAATTACAATAAAGACAACCATGAAATGTTTATGGTATACAAGAAAAACTTGCTATAATGATGAGACCCTGTAATTTTTCTTTATCAGTATCTACACAATGAAAAAAAAACAACAAACAAACAAACTATTACACATTTTTATAACTAAGACACTGATATATCTCTAACAATAGCTTTCTATAATTAGTGCAAATAAGAAAAAATACAACATTATTTCTTTTGTCATTGTGATTTACATTTACCTCTTGAAAGCAACTTTGCACTTCTTACAGTAGTGATGAATTGGGTTTTTTGCTTCCTATGAACTTTTCTGTTTACTAAAAAAAAAAGAAAAAGAAAATATAAAGCACTCTACAGAAAGAATTAGTGATTATACAATTAGTTTTTATACAACAAATTTTAAAAAATCTGAATAGTAGTAAATTAAATAGAAATATTTTGTGCACATTCAGTAATCCTATGCTGCTTTTAAAAATGAGGTCTAAATTTTTATTATTTTAATCTTTTGGGAACTTATTAACTTTTACACCTAATACAAGACTATAGATTTGATTATTAAACTACCGTATTAAAGTATTAAACCTTGGTTAAGGCTTAGCCTAAAACTAGTAAGCCATAGAATGCATCCTAGATCAAAGTATAGAAATAGTATTATATATAATATTATATAGTAATTAGTATTAATAGACATCTAGACCTTCTAGCTAGGCTACCTGGATCTGGTTATGTGGACTATGGACTGGTCACCTCGATGGTCTCTGCATGGACGGCATGGTCGTCTGGTTCATACCTTGCAACTGCCATCAATTCCCTAGCCTCCTAGAGTCAAGGTTTAGACTACCAAGTAGATATCCTCAACTATAAAGGAACATAGAAAAAAAGTCAATATAATATAGGTTTAGGCTGATATATAATATAACAAAAGTCAATATAGAGTTAGGCTAGTATATAATATATCGATCTACTATATATATATCTAATAAGGGTATGGCCCATGGCTATAGTCTTACACTTTCATTTAGCTTATTATCTGATTTTAAAACCAAAAATATTTATTTATATAAATTATAGATCTATATATTATATATAGAATATAGCAACAATAGAATAGTACGGTAGAGAAAACTAATGACTAATGGTCTAAGTGACTTAGTCTAATATATCTAGATCTAGCGATCATCTATTTTTCTAAATCTAGATAAGAAATTCTAGCTCTAATCACTCTAATATTCTATGACGACTATGAGTATGTATTATTATAGATTATATATCTATAATCTACTAAATATTCTACAAACATCTAGATCCAGTTTTAGTAGTTTAGATTTCTAGATGAACTAGATCTATTCTGATTCTACAAGTACAATATATATAATTATATATTTTTATTTCTCTCTTACTCTTTAAGTGACATAGTCTAGAATCTAGATCTTGGGGTCTTGGTCAATTTAGATTTAAAAACTATTATATAAATTCTTTTAAAATATAAATTTCAGATCTAGTTTAGTAGTTAGATTAACTTTTAAATATAATACTAGATCTACTAATAATTTATATTTATAGTTGACTTAGTTTTTACTAGACCTATACTGAGGCTATTATTCTCTATACTCAGGTAAATGTTATTGTTGTACTTTAGTCTAACCTTTATTTAATAAATCAGACTGATAATGATATCATGAGACTTGATTTAATCAATATTATTATTATATTAGTTAATTATTAGTTAGTAGTATATAAAGTTCTATAATATGACTATATTTAATGTTAGACTCTATATAATAATATATTATCTAGAGATATAGATCTAGATCTAGTCCTTTTAGATCTAAAAAAATCTAATCAATACTTATTAATATAAATATTTTAAAAATTAATACTAGATAGATCTAGACTAGTCTAAGTCTAGATCTAAATTTAATAAACTAGTCTACTAGAATTAGAAATAAAGATATATACTATAGATATCTATAGATTCTAATCTAGATCTAGATATACTATCTAATACTTAGATATTAAATTAAGCCATTAAGTTGATTAAGCATGATTAAGAAATTAAGATGTTGAATGAATCATTTTCAATTTCAATAATAGATCTATTAGCTACAGTACCTGTGATAATAATCAAAATGATATAGAAATAGATCTATAGATTTAGGTTAGGTCTAAAGTCTAGAGTCTAGATCTAGACCTGGCTTAATAACTTGACCATGACAACACATGAGTGAGTCCATGAGTCAGACTCAGACAAGTCGAGTAGTTGAAAAACGTATTTTAAACTAAAGAAGTCTACTCTACTAACTCTAGATATTTTATAATTTAGATCTAATATAAATCTAGACTGCTATTAGAATTACAAGAATACTATTAAAACATGATATATCTAGTTTACTTCTAGACTGTAGTAATCCTTAAGTATAGATCTAGATTCTAGATAACTAAATAAATTTTGATCTGGCTATAGATAGTATAGTATAATCCGATCCACGTGTAGAACCTATAATGGGGTTTACTGCCTGCTTGAATAATCCAGTTTGTGCCGACCATCGCGCACTTAAAATGCTTCTATTTCATTGGTCGAAAAAAATTCTACATAAAATTGAAAATCTAGATCTAGATAATTTGTATCTAGATCCAAGATGTTCTCCTGAGGTTTCTAGATCTATATGTAATTAAAAATTACTAAATCTGTATTTTTTTCAGTTTCATTTTCACTTGTTTGTTTGTATGTTGTTGTTTTTTTTAGTTTGTACAGCTGGGGGGGGGGGAATGCCGTTTTCATTGGGGATTTCCAGAACTGGGCCAGCAAGGGTAAAACTTTACCAGACCAGTTAGGGCAATTCACCAACAAAACCCAATTGACAAGTAAATAAAACATAATATTATTTTAAAAAGTGATACTAAGCCAAATTTATAATTAAAATAGATTATATTAAATAAAAAGAACATCATTATACTGTTGCCTATTTTATAATAAAGATTTCATCATGTTGATTCTGGCGTGATATGGGAAATCCCATACCGGCACGAAAGCGGAAAGACGTTAACGGCCCAATAACTGAAATCCCACACCGATCCGTTAAGGTTTTTATATGGGAATTTGGTGTTAGCGCGATCCCCCACACTAAACCGTATTAGCCCATTACGGCCCCTTATGGTTACGGTGGCTCTATGTTTATAGGGATAAGATACACAACTAAAAATGTACATTTCCAACACAGAGAAGGCATTAAGGCATCTCAAAGAAAAAATTTTTTTATTAAAAAAATGTAATGGCAACCATTCTTTACTAATGTTACCTTTGTTCTTTACTAATTGTTTGGAAAAAAATGGTTGTTTTAGGTTTCTGGATGACAGTCAAGTTGTTACTTGATTAAAAAATAACTTTCATTACATTTTCTGTGGACATATCACAGCTGATGACATTGTTTCTCTTCTAGGTGGGATGTTGGCAAGATATTTTTTATTTTCACAATCAAGTAACAATCATTGATTGGATAAATGCATAGTTTTATGTATGTTCTACAATGTATCACACAAATGGGTGGGACACACACTCATGTAGGCCCATATATATATATATATATATATATATATATATATATATATATATATAATACTAGTATACATCATACATTTCATCCTTAAAAAACCTCCTAAAATCTCCTAAAATTTTGTCACTGAAAAGTGCTACTAACCCTGTTTTAAGGTGAACACAGCTGTTTAGGGCTGACACTGAAAAGAATATAAAGCTAGAGCAGGTAAAGAAAGCTCTATTATTGCACTTCATTGGAGATATTGTATGTTGTTCTCCTCTGTATATGTGTTATATCTCAGAGATTAAACATAATGAAACACCTAGCAGGAACATCCTGGGGAGCTGAAAAGAAAACCTTAAGACAGTTATACACTGGATACGTCAGATCTGTCTTGGATAACTGTCTCTCCATACAAGTAGCCGCCAACAAAACCTATCAGTCAGCTTTGGACGCAGTCCAAAACCAAGCCTTGCGTCTGATCAGTGGAGGTATGAGAACCACTCCCACAGCTGCCTGTGAAATAGACTCAAATATTGAACCTCTTAAGTTAAGGCGCAACAGAGCAGCTTTAGAAGCTATTGAGAGATACAGAAGGTTGGAGGACGACCATCCAAATAAACTATTAACACAGAGAAATAGGAAAAACAATAAAAAAAAGCAAAGAACACTGATTCAACTTACTGACGAACTAGCCTTAAAACACCATCTACCCAACAACAGAGAAAAAATTACCAGATTCCCAAACATAACTCCTGGACTTAACTATAAACAACCAACAATTAAAACACATTTAATAAATAACACCCTGACAAAAGAATCCAATCCACTGGAGCTCAAAGTAGGCACGCTTGAAACAATTGAAAGCTATCCTAAAACAACCATCCATGTATACACCGACGGATCAGCCTTCAAAGCCACCATCAATGCCGGTCTTGGTGCCTTCCTGGTCTTCCCCAAAAATATACACTTTGAAATAAGTGCACCCTGTGGCGACTACTGCTCAAACTTCCAAGCTGAAATTGAGGCAATTACCATAGCCTTGCAGACAGTCGAAAATAAATTACACGAAGGAATACAAGCACCATCAGATATTGTTGTCTTTACAGACTCACAATCCACTCTTCAAGCACTTAACAGCAGCACCTCAAAAAGCCCAAAAGAGTTGACAACACTAAAAATGATAATACACCAGATGATGACCAATTTAAACATCAACATCATATTACAGTGGATCCCTGGACACATTGGTGTCATGGGAAATGAAAGGGCAGATAAGCTCTCAAAGGCAGGATCATCTATGGAACAACCAGATAGACCTGTCAACTACCTCACCCTAAGGTCAATGCTAATCAACAACTACAAAGAGGAGTGGCTTAACCAATGGGCAACAGGAAACACAGGCAGAGCCATGTACAAAGAAATGAACATGCCTAACAAACTGGACAGTATTAACTTCCTCCCCCGCAAAGAGCAATGTACAATCTTCCAACTAAGAACAGGACATACACCACATTTAAATTATCATTTCAATAAAATAAATCCCACACAACTCCCACTTTGTAGACACTGCTCCCACCCTTATGAAACTGTAAACCATATCCTTTTTGAATGCCCCCTCCTAATCCACCTTAGGCAGACCCTACTACCACTACAGCCCAACAAAACCAACACCCTTTATGGCAGTGCTGAGCAACTGAAAAAAACAGCACAGTATTTTTTCTTGGCACAGTCTGCAAAAGAGCTGACAGCTCAGCAGTAAAAAAAGCTGGTTAGAAGAAGAAGAAGAAGAAGTATATGTGTTATTAAAAATCTAGATTTTTTAAAATTGTAATTTCCTTTATTACATCTAAGTTTTTTTTTTGTGTTGTTTTTTTAGTGGAAGACAATTAAAAAACAAAATTTAAGATAATTACAATTTCACACATTTGAAGTAACCTTCCCAGCATGCTCCCATTTTTACATTTGATCAACTACATGCCTCTTTTTTTTTAACAGGTTATGAAATGTTGGGATCTGCTTCTCTACTAAGGAAGTACTGCAGTCTGCTAGTGGGCCATGTATGCAACATTTTGCCAACTGCTACCAGTGTGGGTGAGATGAGTGCCAGAAGCTTTGCCAATGTGACAGCCATCATTAACAGAGATGTTACAGGTAGAGATGTCCTTGATGAACACAGAGATTGAAAAATTATCACATATTTGGGGAATAAAAGATTTAAGATGTTAAATAATTTAGAATTTTCATTATTCCTACCTAGTATCTGGTGACTTTTGTTTTACATACCGTAAATAGATTCGCCTTTTAAATTATGACATTTGACATTTTCTCTGAACCTTAATTCTTTTATTGTTTCTGTTCAGGCGTTCTACTTCCTGAGATTGTTACATGCCTGGTACTGCTGCAGGTCAGGTGTCCACAGGTCATGCAGGTCTCTCGGGCCAGTCAGATTCTTTCACAGCTTCTGGATGACCTGGATTACTTTAACCATTTGGCACCTGGCACTGACAAAGAAGACACTGAAGATTTGGCCTGGCCAGGAGTCTGGAGTATGTTGGAATTAAATCAGTTAAAAACAAAGATCTTAATTCACATTGAGTCTATATATTTATATATTTAAAGGTTTCTATGATGCACTTTTTACTTTCAAAATGTTGAAAGTGAAGGGATTTTCAATTAAACTCCTTGATTATTGCATACAACCAAATTGTTTTACATCAAATTTGCTTTTTTGGTTGTATTTTTTTTTAACTCCTGTCTTTCAGGTACAAATCTTGTACATGTTATTTCTCCCACTTCCCATTCTCAGATCAAGTAATAACTTTGCACAATACATGAATTGAAAAATAAAAAATTAGTTAAGTAATTAGTGATAATTAATTTTTGTTTGTATACAAAAGGAAGATAAATCTTGCAGTGTTAAGAGATGTAGCAGTTCTTTAATATAAGCTTTGTTTTTATTTTTGTTTATTTTGCTTGTTTTATTAACCTAGCTTGATTGTTTGGATGTCATTAAGTTGGATTTATGTCTGACATTTTATTTAGTTAATAGAATTATCAAATTTATCTTCGCTAGTATTTTAAAAACGGATGCTGAACTTTCAGGTTATTGCTTAGAGAAGTACAGTGGTCAGGCAACTGAAGATATCCAAATGATTCGTAAGGCAGACCTAGAAAATCACAATAAAGATGGTGGACATTGGATAGTAATCCATGGCAAAGTGTATAATGTCCAGTCTTTTAAATCCCAGGCTCCTTGTGGCACAGAAACATTACAGGACTGGACAGGTGGGTGTCTAGAGACTTGATGTGATAGGAACCTGATAACAGCTTAATTATTATAAAAATAATATTGCTTATGTAATAAAATCGGAACAAGTCAGCAAAGGAAAGAAAAATAATTCTGTGAATTAATGTAAATAAATATTTGTGAACAATACTGATCTGTAGCAGTCATTATGAAAAGATTAAAAATCTTAAAGTTAAAAAATGTGAATACATTTTGCCCTACTCTCCGTTCATTGAAGTATTTTCACATTTTGTGTATTCAATGATTACAACTTACTTTTTCAATGTTTGAATTAAGCCATCTTTACATTGGTTTTGTGTACTATCAAGTTAGTTGTTTTCAGATTTTTAAAAATTGTTACATTTTTCTGTGTAACAGGTAGAGATGCTTCTCTTGCATTTGAAGCTGCACACCATTCCGATGAAGCCAGAGAGATGATGAGTTGCTATTATGTGGGACAGTATATTGATGTATGTTTACAATATTTAATATTCAATAGTTCTTACATATTTTTTAATGACATTAATGATGGTGACAGACTGTTAACATCAAGGTGAACGTTGGATTTAGCTATGTGCTGAGATTTTACTCCTAATTTTTTTTCTAACTTTAAAGGAATATATTCAGCAGAGCTTAAGTGCAATTTGCCTTTTAACTTCTGGGATTGTTAGTTATAAATACTTAGAAGAATCTCCTACACTCTTAAGGTCTCTCTATAGTGTCATGAAATATTGTATGTACTACCTGAACTGTAGATCTATTGATTGTGCTTACAGCCTGAAAAAGATATTGTTCAAAGTCCTGGGAGTGGCTCCATGTCTTCACCACTCATTGACACAGAGAGAACTCTGGCTGTTTTGTTGGGATTAAATGCTGCTGAGCAGGTAATGTTTAGCTGTGCTGTGTGAGGGATTATAAGTTGGAACTTAAAACCTATTGCCAGTTTTTTAAACTATTACAAATTATTTAACAAGTGAATGTTGAACACATCATTTGTTTTCATGAAATTAAAAAAAAATGTTCCTATCATTATCTGTCAATTTTACATGATTTTGTTTAGTAATCATTGAGATCCATAATGATAATAATAATGTGTTGACAATATTGTTTTTATTTTATTAAGGTTTTGCTCTTCTTTCTGTGCAGGTAAGAAGTACACCTTTGTCCCAGGATGAGCTCGAGAGTAAACAGTGGCTCCAGGCTGAGTTCTTCAGTGGAGGTTTACAGCTATTGAATCAAGGTGTCTTTGATGAGGAGAAAGGGGAGAGCAGGAGTGCCAGCAGCTGTAATACTCCAGGTAAATGGAATTCTTCTTTCTTAACATGTTTATGATAGTAAGTGGTGTCATTTTTTTTTGCATTGTTTTTTTCTTTGATCAATCTATACTTTTGTTTTTAATTCAATCTATTACTGTTTACCAGGTGTTACACCAACAACAGAACACTGCAATGTACCTCAGCATGCTGTGGATAAAGAAAGGCGCTTCCAAGCAGAACAAGCTTACACTGACACGGCTAGACCTTTTCTGCATGCCTTGGCTGAATCTAGAATTCAAGATCCCACTGTCAAGGTTACTGGACATTTAGGATTTTTTTTATGTTACAAATAATTTTTTTTTAAATTGATATTTATCTACTTCATTTTCCAAAAAAAAAAATATTTGTGAATGACAAAACTTTGCAATTATCATTTCTTGCAAGACTGGTGATAATATTTTTTAAAATGTGTTTTAGAGGTGTTTTTGCCCTTTTAAATCATGAATGGTTCCAATGTGATTTCTTACTTCTATAATGTAAAATATTTAAAATGGAATGGCTGAAATTTTTACATTGTTGAACATTTAATTGTATTTAATGCAGCTATGTTATAACTTTATTCAATCAATTTTCTCACCTAAAGTTCTTGCTGAAAAGAAGAAACTTAAAAGGAAACTTTATTTTTTAATAACAAATTGAACATTTTTTTTTTTTTATTTCATTTGACCTTTCTAATAATTGAAAGTACTTGCACATCACTTTTTATAGTTCTTTCACCTTCCTTTTTTTTTGCTTCAATTCAATGAACTAGCATGCAAATAAACAGATTTCATTCTTTGTACAGATGTTCCTGACTTTAGTTGACAAGTACTGCCGAACACACCATTTGTTGTTTCCCTTTGATTTCCCATCAGACCATCCTGTTGAGGAAGTTGGAAGGTGAGATGTGGCCATTTATAATTTCACTTGTCGATGACCCTTTAAAGATCATACTTTTTTTTGTTAACTTTCTACTTTTTGTCCATTTTATTTGATAGGCTGCTAATGGCTGTCCTCCTGAAGCACTGTGATCTTAGCTATGTTGTCCTGAGCTTGGTGGAACATGGGCAGGGGGAGCATGGAGTCAAGCAGACGCTGCCCAAATCCATTGCTGAGTTGTGCAGAGTCGTTTGCCAGACCAAGAGATCTCTCATCAAAGTAAACTATTTTCTAAATATTATTTTGTTTCTTCAATTACTGTAATTAGTACTTCTATTTCTACTTCATAAATTTTACCACAGCCTGCATCAGAAAATTGAAATAAATAAGGGTGGTAATTTAAAGAGTTTTTAATTTTTGTAGATGTATAGCCATAGTTTTCCATATTCATAATAGGTACCTTTTGAACTACTTACTCATAATCTTTTTTTCTTAATAATTATAGTCATTTCAAAATCACTGATAGTTATAAATAATTAAAAGAGTTAGATTATACTTGACATATCTCTCCCTGTTGTTCACTTTTAGTTATTTTTTTTTTGTAATTTATATACATTTCAGGCCCATCAAGACCAAGGTAGATCTTACAAAGAAGTCTGTGCACCTGTAATTGAGCGCTGTCTCTTTCTCTTCACTGAGCTACGTCCAGCAGCTGGAGATGAGATGAACATGATTACCCGATCCAAATTGCTCGAGTCTGTCCCCAGATGGAGGGAAGTCACTTTCAGGATGGTGGAGGACAAGAAAAGATTAAAAAGTAACTTATTATTTTTTTTTTTATCCTTTTTTTTTTACTAGTCCTAGTAACTGTTATAAGTTTTGTGCCATTTTGTGCCATCTGTAATCATGGTTAGAAATTGAACTACATGAACAATGATCAAATTGTATATTATGCTCATAATGGGTGCGATGGATCTTCTTTGGTCTTCTAATATTGAAATTTGGGGTCTTTAAAGTTGAATATGGAAATGGATTTTTATACTATTTTTGAAAGTGAAAATTCTTATATTTACTACTGTATAGTGATAGAAATTACTAAATATTTGTTAAAAGCATGTAAAATAAATTACACAAAAGATAGTTTATTGTATTTTAAATTCATTCCATATAAATTTTATTGTTTTAGTACTTTTTTAAAATGTATAATTTATTTGTCTCAGATCTTTTTTTTTCCTTTATTACATTTTATATATTGAAGTCCTTAGACTGAATGTTCATCTGTAAAGCAAATAACTCTAACATTATTACTGATTGAAACTATTTCACAGTTTGTTTTCTGTTTTATTGTTCATAGATATGTTAAAGTTTTATTCCTTATTTAATACTGCATTCCCCAGACAAGTCAGTTTCCCAAGACATTGATGAGGATGATGACAAGGACACAGAAGATGCAGATTCCTTGCTGAATGAGGCTATTGGTGGAGAGGGTGAGGCTAAGAACAGTGCTGAGAAGGAAGTTCTGTCTGAAGGGAAGGAGCTGAAAGAAAATGATGAAGGGGATGAAAATAATGAGAAAGAAAGCTGCACCTCGACACATCTCTTGGACACCCATGGAGCTGGAGAAATACTGGCTTTGGAGGACATTCAGATAGTAGAGAAAGACCAAGACAGAAACATACACAAAGAAGATTTAGAAAATGAAAGGAAGTTGGAAGCAATGGAGAGGAAAACAAGCTCTGTTGCTGAAAAACAAGTACGTCAAGCCCCTTTTTTTTTGCCTTTTACTCTTGTCATTTCTGAAATTACTAGTCAATTCAAAGTAATCTTTTAGTATAAACTTTCTATTCCATTGTTTGCAAAAATTAAAAATTTATTTGAAATACATGGTTTAGTTATTAAAACATTTGGATGTCGAAATGCTTTTGTTTACAAAATGATTACATGAAATTAAAATTAGTTCATTCAGATGAAATATTACTTTTTGTTGTGTTCTCATAATTAAATGCTTTAATAATTTTAGAATGATCTTTGGGAACAAGTGGTAAAAGTGGTGACTAACTCACAGAAAATGAGGTGGCTGCGTCAAAGACTGACTGGCAGTAAGGCAGAGATGAGCCTGGTGAATAGAATAGTTGACTTTGTCCTGTACGAGCACTCAGTGGATATTGACAAACTCAGACGATCACTGCATCACCAGGTCAGTTGCATTCCTTGTCAGAGAGCTTTAAGTTGTTAGCATTATCAAAATTCAATATTTCTAAGATTTAAAGGACAATGTTAAAAAATTAACTCTACCTAAGATTAAAGTTTAGAGTAAAAAAAAATTGGATTTTTAAGTTTTTCATCCAGACAGATCTATCATAACCATTTGCAATTTCAACCTACTAATTCATATTATTAGCTTGACTTGATGGCAAAAATATGAAATTAGAAAATTGTATTATCATTAGTTTGATCAAGGAGTGCCACAGCATTTGGGATATTAGAAAATATCAAAGTGTAACCTAAATACATTGCTTAAAATATTGTACCTGTTTTGTTGAATTTTTTGGGGTGAATTTTTTTTTTTCTGTATATTTTACTCAGATGTTCATGTACTTTTGAGATTTTTAATACATTAATTGTATTTTAGTTTTAGATATGTATTATGCTTCATTGGCGATTATGCCAATGGCTTTATTGGAGCGAAGTTTTGAAAAAAAAATTAATTGGTGCATGACATGACACTGTGTTACAAGATTTAATGTTGTGTTTTTAAAGTTGCTGATTGCATTTTGACATGATTTATTGTCACTTTCCTGTTGCTAGGTAACCAGAGCAGAAGTTAGACTTCAAGGCATTCAAAACATACTCACCTTAGTGCATAAGGATCATTTGATACCATCAGTCAAATACAGTATACTATGTGGATGGCAGGGACTTATTACAGTTGGCTCTAAGTATCAGTAGGTTGATTTTATTGTTTTTATTTATAGTTTACTTAAATACTTTATCATAGTGAATTTGGTGAATGTCTTAAGAAATGGTCTTCTCTGGTAAGTGTCTAGCCTTTTAAAAAATAGAAAAAACAATGTTATTGCCAGAAGAGCTAATTAGTGTTAAATAATACTACTGTGTTCACAATGCCTTTTGGCATCGTATTTAAAGATGTCTGGATTCTCTTATAGTAAATATATATATCTTACAATGAAAAACTGGCAAAAGTTGATTAAACAATTTTGTTCTTATGTTGATGTTGAACTGTTGTCTAATATAGTTAACTGAAATCTATAGATTAAATGAACAAAATATTTTGTTCACTTTTTCTCACAGTGCATTTATATCATCCTATAATAGCTAGATGCTGCCTCAATGAAAGATATATTGACTTTTTGTGTATCTATACTGAGAGTTATTTGTTTGTTTATGATGTGTCATGTCCCAAAGTTTACTTTTACCCTAAAATATTTGATCCTTTATTCAATGAAATACAAACTACTTACCACCAAATTAATAGCTAGCAAGCTATATATCTATATAAATTGTGAGCCTCACTTTTAGACTTGCTTGTGTTAGTTGTATTTAATTTTTTAAATATAAAAAAACTGTAAATCTTTACTAAATGGATTCTTATTGTGTACAGTTCCCCTTTACCTCATTGTTTGACTGACATCAAGCTCATACCCCCTTGTGACCGGATACTGTTGGAAATGACCTTTGCTGAGCTGTACAGGTGGGCCATCCAGGAACTCAGACAATGTGTCTTACAGGCAGACCTGATGTTTAAACTTAGAAACATCAACCCAGCTCTACCAATTGTGGCGGGATCCAAGGTTTGTAGTCTGAAAAAAAACAATCTCTCTTCAAATAGAGAGGACTTTAACTTTTAAGAATTATATTATTTACTTTAAAAAATAAATCTGATTCTTTTTTCTAAGTATTAAGGCTAATCATAATGTAATATGAATTATTCCGCTATGTTTCAAAGTATTTTTTTCTTCTGGTACTTACATAGTTTATATTCATCTTTCATGCAAAAGAAAAAAATTTTTTTCAATTAAACTTCATGTTGTCAAATTTGAGGGGTTTTTTTTGTTTTTTTTTTTTGTGTTCCTGATTTATATTTCAATAGTCAAAATTTTAATTTTGTATTATTTTATTGTTTTAGGAGCGTCTAAGTCTAGGAGCATTGCCCAGTTCTAGGTTTATACTGGCTTTGCTCAGTCTTTTGGTTACAGAACATTACTCTAACAGCCTCAGTCTACTGTTGAACTCTGGAGTTCTTGCCCTTACTCAGAGCATATTGAGGCTATCTGGTGAGAAAAACAATGGTTTTATACATAAATAAAACCAGCTGAAAAAATTCATATAATTGTTTTATTAAATACCCTAGCTTAACTAAATATTATTTATATCATTTGCAATCTAAGAGTTGTTTTTAATATTGAAGATGTAGTAAAAGTACTTTGGCTTTTAGAATCCTGTCAAAGACTTGGATTTTAACTTGCATGTCCTGTACCTCTAATGGGTACTTCTTCTTCTTAAACTGTCAGGTAGAGTTGAGCAAAAGTGAACAAGAGCTCCCTCTCACCAGCCTGAATGAGAAACAGTGTACACTGTTTTGTCTGGCGGGTGGGTCAGACTCACGGCAAGAGGCCACTTATACTAAGACCCCCGCCATTTTTCTTTCTATACCAGGCTAACTGTGCGGGACATGCCATTTATGTAATGGCCCCTTGAGGAACAGCGCTTGGATTGTGACAAGGTTGTGGGAGTTTTTTTACAACTCCGTACAGTGCAATGAGGATGCTCTCGCACCCCCTTAGGCACCCCCATGGGAGTCTTTGTTTTGCTACCCTTTAGCCTAATCATTTCCTCCTACGATCGTTTCCACCTGGACGCCACTATGAGGCAGGGTAGCATGCCCGAGCTCTAATGGGTACCTGAAAAGTAAAGGTAGTTGGGTCTTTTTCATGCTACTTTTTAAATTAAATTGGAAATTGGATTGTGCGAAAAGGGTTCATCTTTTGAAATGTCTATCTTCAGTTCCACCATTTAAGAGTTTTTCTTTTCTAAGATTTTCACAATTCCTTTTTTGGTATATTGAACTTATCAAAATAAGAGCTCGGGTGTACTTTAATAGATTTAATTTGCATGTATATATATTTTTTTCTTTTAAACATAATATTGTATTTTCTTGTGGTTAGGTCCAGATCCTCACATTCCAGTCACAGACAACTGTAATGCTATATTCACCATACCTGAAGAACAATTCAACAAAAAGACAACTCAGTCTATGCCCATGGCTGGCCCTGAACTGGCTGCCATGATGAAAGTTGGCACAAGGGTCATGAGAGGAGTGGACTGGAAGTGGGGAGATCAGGTCAGATATTCATCTCTAGACCTTTGGACTAATGCTTGCAACATGTCATACATTTCAAATGATATCTTTCCTAGTCATATTTCCTTGACTCCCCCCGCCCCCCCCAACAAATGATAAAATAGTTTATTAATTTTGTAAATATTTTGTGTGTATACAACCTTAATGCAACATTACACTTGATCTACAAATATTGCAACAAGATAATCTAAATGAATCTTTTAGTGATCTTTTTTGTTTTGAGAATGCTAAGCCAATTAGCACGTAATAGTGTATTTTAAGAAAATATGACATGAACTATGACTTTTTTGTGGTTTTAGGATGGACCACCTCCTAGCCTAGGTCATGTGATTGGTGAACTGGGTGAAGATGGCTGGATTCGAGTCCAGTGGGACACTGGTAGTACCAACAGTTACAGAATGGGGAAAGAGGGGAAATATGACCTGAAGTTAGCCCAGATGCCTGAGGTGATGGACAATGAAGAGGAGGAGGAGGAAGAGGAAACACAGAGTGGTAAGCTGAGATGACATTTTGTTGACAGTAATGAAAGTGCTATAAAGTTTTAATGAAAGTGCTATAAAGTTTTAATGAAAGTGCTATAAAGTTTTAATGAAAGTGCTATAAAGTTTTGTGAAGATTATTTTTCTTTAAAATTTGATTTTAAACATTTAGATAGAAAATATTTAAAAAATAAATTATTAATGAAGAGACATTAAATTACCTAATACATATAATATACATAAACTACATACATCTAATATTTTATACTGCTCAAATTTGATTCAATTATTTCTTAAGCATTTTTGGCTTGAAAAAAAAATTTGTGAAGCAGATTTCATCATTGAAAATGTGTGTTACTGGCAGTTTATAAAGGTTATTGTTTTGTATTTTTTTTTTTTAGAAAAGAGTCACCCAGAGAGCAAACATCCAACAAGCCTGATTAGAATGTCTACCACTGGTTTTCTTAAAACACTAGCCTTGTGTGCTGGCATTCATGCTGAACATGCCCAGCCTGAAGCCATAGCTTCCCTGTGTGGGCTCATGCTCAGCATTGTGGATGCAGGCTGCAACTATGGACCAAGTGAGATTTTTGAAAATTGTTTTACTAATGTAGATTTTAGGTGAACACAGAAATATGGTCTGGTCATTAAGTAAATATGACATCTGTGTGGCATTTTACGTCTCGTGAGACGATCTTTTCCCTTTGCAACGTCTTGTGTGGCTAAAGAGGCCAATCCTTGATACACAGCTGCGGTTGCAGGTTGGGCATATAAAATCACCAGGAGCAGCTGCATTTTTAGCCTTCTTTCTGCCTCTGTTGTGTATGGCATCTGCAATCCGAGACCCTTCTCTTATGCTCTCTTTCCATGTAGATCTATCCAGTGCTACTTTTTCCCAGCTGCTAGTGTCGATTTCAAATAGCTTCATGTCACGTTTGCACACATCTGTATACCGTAAAAGTGGGCGACCAGCGGCTCTCCTGCCTTCAATAAGATCGCCATACAGTATATCTTGTGGTAGTCTACCTACTGGCATTCTGCAAATATGACATATTATGATCTTAATCTAATATTTATTTTTTTTTACATCTGGAAAGATTTTAAAAACAATGTGACACTAAGAATACATTTGTAATTTGATAACAAAAAAATGTTCATGAAGTTTTTTGATACAGAAAATAAAGAATAACCTTGTAATTAAATTTCATTTTAATTATGGCTATTTTTTTCCCTTAGACACCAATTCTCCAGTTGCCCATATAGCTAGTCAACAGCATTTCAAATGGTGCACTCTGGGATTTGTCCGCAGCATAGCCACTAGTCCAGTCATGTGCCAAGCCCTCAGCTCACCCAGGTGGATCTCTATCCTGTTGAGGATTCTAGAGGAGGATCACAGTTCAAAGTACTCTAAAAACATCTACAGACAGGTAGAAATGACACATTATGAGAAAATATCCATTATTTCTTATTTTTAATAGATAAGCATTCACCATTATCATCAACAATGTTATTTTTATGATTTATTGGCATGTCATAATTTTTTTTAGAAAATAAATGAACCTCTTAAAAATAAAAAAAAGTTATTATTATTTTGGAAAAAAAGTTTTGTATTTCTAAATATTTATTAGATTACAAAATGTAAATTTTTTTTTTAGAAAATACTTTTGTGATATTCTAAAAACAGAAAATTCTGTTTGAAACATTATGGCTTAGGAGTGAAGTAGATCATTTATTGACTGGTCTCTTATCTGCTTCTATGGTTCCTTCCATATTATTTTCCTCTTTCTTATTTACCTCTGTTTCCTCTTCCTCCATCTACTCTTCATTGTTCATCACCACAGGCATCTGGGCCAATTCAGGTCATATTTCCTCTCTTTACCCATCCTGTAACAGTGCCCCACTGGAAACATATCCAGCCGTCTTCACCCATATTTAAAAAGTGATTCATGGTGTCTAGAAAAGCTTCAAAATAAGTAAAAAAAAAAATTTGATTTCCTGCCCCTCTGCCACTGAAATCATAATTTGAAAATCATTTTACTTGTTCATATTAAGACCTCCTGGGCTACAGAAACAGAGAAAACCAAGACTTGATTGTAGTTCTGAAAATATTTATACGTTCATATATATATTTATAACATACCTTCATGTCCAGATTTTGATCCTAAAGTTGCTAAGAACAGTGTTACCATCCTGGGACCACTTTTTGGATGGATCTCGTGTGGTGGAGCTAATTAACAGACTCTTCTCACTATTGGGCAATGTCCTTATGGGATGTGCTACTGATATGACTTTGACCTCAAGTGGTAGGTAGTAAACAACTTATCATTGATTTAGTTTTCAACATACTTAAAGACATTCCAGTAAGGAATAAAAAAGAACTTTTGTAATGGGTGGTGGGTCTTCGTAATCTGACATACAATTATTTGTTGTCTTAGAGATGTATATGTTTACAATGTATATTTAATTTATCTATGTTACACTTTTGCATCTTTGTTGTATTTTTTAAAATTCTAAATTTGTTCAGGTGATGATGATGACAAAAAGCAATGCACACCAGTCTCAATGACTGCTACCTACACCAGCACAGTGGCTGAGGAGATAGTGGCTCTGATTCGCAGGCTGCACACCTTGCCCTTGTGGTGCTCTGCTGTGAACAAATTTATATCTGACCAGCTTCCCAATATTGTGGCTCTCCTATCAGAGAGGAGAACTCATCATGTAAGAGTTTTTACTACATATTTTGTTTTGACTTGGTGTGTGATGTTCTTAACCTGTTCAAAATCATTGTGGTTCAAAACTCTTTAGTATTGTTTCTTCTATCATAGTATACAATGTTTTATGGGTTTTGGTATGACCTGGTGAGCCTGAAATCATGAGCTGCAATATCCTAAAATGTATTTTTTATTGCACAGATTGAGGCTGAAGATGAAAATAGCAGAACTGCCCTTATGGTTGCTGCTCTTGCTGTGATTGGAGGAGTGGATTCCAGATTGAGGCTGGGAAGCTGTGTCAGGCATGAAGAGCATGGCCTGGGCACCATCTCAAAGATCACAAGTAAAGGGAAACTCCTTGTACAGTTCAATTCTGGCAAGTCATCTGTATGTCGACTCAGTGAAATAACAGGGGTAAGGTGTAACTTGGAAATTATTGTATGAAAATATATTTTTTTTTAAATAGATATTGAAGCTGATGATACCCTTTTTTTTTGTATTATTTTTTTCATATTTTAAATTTACTCCAATGTTTATTAATTTATAATTATTGTCTAGCTTTGAAATCAGGACACATTATTTTCTTCTCATCAGAAAAACTGCAAATTAATCCAGGTTCATAGTGATGCAAACTAAATATGTGTGTAAACATTAATGAAAGCTTTTATTGAAATAAAAATCATATCACTTTTGATAAAGGAGATTATATTTTTTTAGTAAAACTTCTATATTCCTCAGATTGATTTAGAAAATAATATGGCCTGTCTTACAATCTAAGATTAACAAGAATTACAGTAGTTCATGTGGCTATGCAGGTCCAGCTTACTGATATATTAGTTCTTTATACCTAAATTTTATTAGACATCATTTGTCATATTTCAATTTATCCAGATTCCATTAGTAGATTTTCATGTGGAAAGAATGCCAATGAATGAGGAAACACTATCCAACTGGTCAATACTTTGTAGCCTAGCCTGTGCTGCAGTAAGAACAGACAGAGACAAGGATGCATCCCCTAGGGCCCCTCTGGCCACCAGTACTGGCAGCATTGATTCTCTAGGTATGTTCTTGTCCCATGCTCTCAACTGTACAAACAGTAATCTGAGGGTTCTACCAAAAAAGATAACTTAAATGCATATTAAAAAAAAGAAGAAAAAATTCATTACAGGATAACACACTCTACCTTTGTGATACAATTTGTTAAGATCCACATAAATAGGTGTGCTATTTATCTTTAACTGTTAGATTATTTTAAATGTAAGTTGTAAAAGAAGATATCTCTTAAGATTGAAAAGTTCACATATTAAGTAAATATTCCTCTCTAATGTAGATAATCAGTGTTTTTCTATGGTTTACTGTTTAGTAAGTTTTTGCAAGGCCAACTGGCTAGGAGGTCTAGTGTGGCTGATGTGTTTTGGAGTGCTAGCTTAACCAACTTTTCAAAAAATGTAACTGTAGAAAACCAATTGATAAAGAATCCACCCTAGAAACCTGTCTAGCTTGTACATCTACTTTGAAGAAAGCCTTGAACAATCTCAACTAAAATTTAGGTGATCTCAAAAACCTTTAAAAATCCTGCCCTGCTATATCTCCATTCATTTAATTGACCCTTAGCTTTCCAGGTAAGCACTCTACCCAATCATCCCTTATGTCTCTGAAATTTAGTATTGTGGTCTTATTATGTTTTATCTCTAATTTTTGAAGGTAATCACCTGACATTCAAAGAGCTCCGCAAGCAGTACATCCGCCTGTGCCTTCTTCGAGCCATGGCCAAAATGTTTAGCCACCAGGATGTACTAAGACAGATCCTCTCGCAAACAATCCCAGTGGACATTGGCTTCATGGACATCTCTCCCCCTGCAGAGGAGGAGGGTGCAGGGGATGGTCCTGTCAGGATCACTCTTTTACAGCAGCTGTTGATGACAGCCACCCAGCCCTCCCCTCTCAAAGCTGTCTTTGCTGTGGAGGAGATGGAGGTACATTAAGTTATAGCTTGTTTCAAGAATAAAATTTTTTACAATTTGACTACCTTTTTATAAGACATCTGATTTCAGAAATAAATACCTTAGAAACAAAAAATACTTACAGATTTGTTACGCATTAACATTTCATACACCGGCCATACACAAGACAAGGGTCACGAAAATTCACTCCAAAATTTAAGTGAAAAGCAATCATCTACATTTAAAGTATTCAATTTTATTATTAAATATAGATACTAAATTTCATTTAAATATTTAAAAATACATACATGCTTTTGATAGAAATGCATAGCTATTTTTCAAGCTTTTATTTGATAGTTGAGGTAATCTTAAGAATTTATGTGTAAATAAAAATTAGTTTTACTAATCTGTTATATATTTCATAAATTTTGACAAACTTTAAGATTAAACTTTTATCAGCTTAAAATAATTTCAAAACATTTGTCATTTTTACTCTTGAAAGATATAATTTCATAAATATCATTCTCAACTAAAAGATTAACTTCCATTTTGGGGGGAAAAAAAGCTAAGTAGAGTATCTCTTTGAATCTAAGATTTTTGAGGACAAAATGTGTATTAAAATGTGTTGTTTTTTTTATTAGAGATATGTTTACATTAATCATTATAGCTGTCTTGTTTCCTGCTAGATGTGCTGCATGGGTTGTGGATTAATTTACTTACTTGTAGCTGTAAAAGCAGTCGTTATTTTAAATCAGTCTTTGAATTTTTTATTTATTGCTTATGTTTAATACCAGTGACTCATCTGGGCGCATCCATTGCCTTTCAGAGACAAAAGGAGCCATATTATGTTTAATGCATCTTTCATACTTAAGCATAACCAGTACACCATGGTGCAATCTCTGATGTGGACATATGGGAAAGAAGGTATCTTGGAGAAGGTTTCCATGCAGGCTTTAGGTGCTCAGTAAAATACAACTCGACTTGATTTTGTTTTAAACTCAATCCCCCTTGATAGGTAGCCAAGTGATTTATGTCACTCCGCCACACATGCCAGGGTGACTAATAATAGGCTTCAAAGAGCTAAATTTGATATAACTATCAAAGACATCCCAAGTTTACAAGTAGTCAAGTATAGAGTACTTGGTTAGAATGAGTGCTTCAAAGAGTTAACAATTTGTTTATCAAAGTTCATGATATGAAATGGATCATGTTCAGTCTCAAGACTTGGTTTAATATATAGATTATCAACTGCTGTGATAAATAAAATGTTCAAATCAATTTAACTCATGTTTGTTTTAGGCAGCATCTTTGGCAGCCTGTCAGCACTTGATTGCAGAACTAGGACAGCACCCTTCAGACTTAGAGGCAGAGGACAGTAGTGATGAGGAGGACATTGACTTTGGCAGCATGGCTTCTGTTGGGGGCACTCTGGGGGTTGGTGTTGGAGGAGCCTTGATAGGGGCCTCATACAACCCTCCGCCACCATCATCCATTGTTGCAAGATTGCAAAAGAAGAGGCTGAAGCCATCCCAACCACTTCCTACCCCCATCGTTGTACAGCTAGTGGAGATGGGGTTTTCAAGGAAAAAAGTGGAACTAGCTGTGAAGACATTAGGTAAAATGATTATTATAGCTTTTTTATATAGCGCTACTTTCATGCTTATAGCATGCTCAGAGCGCTTTGGTCCAATCTCATTTGTGGACCGGTGGGGGGAGGGGGTATCTAGGAATTGGTTTCCCGTGCTGCCTTTGGGCGCTCAGTAAACACAACTCTGCCCGAGTCGGGTGTCGAACCTCGAGCCCCCTTCTAGGTAGCCAAGCAAGCCAAGCTCAAGCCGCACTTAGCCTCTCGACCACGCTTCCCAATAACAATATTCAGGCTTCAATGTTGGTGGATTTGAGAAAGTTTATCTCCTATGGGTTATTAGCCAAGTACAATGCTTTGCTTGTATGAAAGCTTCCAACATTGAACTCCTGTCACATAAACCAAATACAATTTATTGTGCTCCAAATATCTTCTTAATCCTTTTTATTACTTTAGGTTCACCTTCTAACTTCAATACAGCTTTTTCAAACTTGTTCTTTATCTTAGTCATTACTGATCACTTATACTAATCATAAAGAACTATATTTCATCAGATCACTGATTTCCTTATTTGACAGTAAAGAATTTTACATCGTCAGACCAGTGACCCCCTTAATATGATCATTAAGAATTATATATTATCAGATAATTGCCTTCTTATATACTCACATTAAGGAATTAATGAGTATCTTTTGAGGAAAACATTTTTAGCTAACTATTTAATCTTCAGACATTAAATCATCCTCTCAAATGTTCTGTCTACCAGCTGGAGGTTTGATACCTGAGCCACCAACAGTTGAGGCCTTGGTCAGCTGGTTGCTGGAACATCCAGGGTCTGGGAATGAGGACTCTGATACTGACGTTGCCTCATCAGAAGATGGCTACACTGACAGTGACTCTGTATCTGAAGGCTCTGATGACTATGAAGCTTTTGATGTGAGTCATATTAAAGAATTTCAAGTGAGTCTATTTGAGTCATTTTTTGCATGGTTTCAGTGTGTAAGTAGCGTATTGAGTCATTTATTGCATGTGTAAGTAGAGTATTAAATCTTTTTCACATCACATACAACTTTTAGATAGAATCCATTTTAAAGGATTTGCTTTTGTACCTTTTTACCCTTTGATGGGAAATCATATATTTTTACATTAAATGAAAAATTGAAGCAATCCTTTTTTTATGTTGCAATCACAGTTTTATTAATGAATCCTTTACATACAAAAGCACTTCATTTTACTTCATAAGAAAAATGACAAAAAAATATTTAAAGTTAGATGTTGCCAACATACTTGATTAGCATCTGATGTCTTCATTTGTTCAGATGCATGAAGAAGATACCATTTCTCTTTTCATTCATATAGGGTTTTAAATCAGTTTGAGGCCTATAGTTTACTGTAGTCTTCTTTCTTTCTTGGTATTGTACCTTATAAAGAAATATCATTGTAAGATCTTTAAGACTAATACCTAAGTTTATTTTTTAATTAAATATGTATAAAGTTATAAACTACGACACATACTACAGACCATCTCTGTTTTTCTGCATTTCCATATTGATTCAAATTAAAGCTAGTAACCAGGTTATTTGAAAATAAATATAATGAAAATAAAAATAGCTTGCCATGTCACCCACTACCTTTCAAGAAAAATATTTGTGTTCGCATTAGTCTTAAAATAGCTGCTTAGAAAATATTGCACTAGAGTCATCAATGGTTAATGCAAATGGGACATGAAGCTCTTTTAGATCGACACTAGCAGCTGGGAAGAGGTGGCACTGGATAGATCCACATGGAGAGAGAGCATAAAAGAGGGGTCTTGGATTGCAGATGCCATACACAACAGAAGCAGGAAAAAGGGTGAAAATGCAACGGCGCCTGGTGACTACATATGCCCAACCTGCGATCGCAGCTGTGTATCAGGGATCGGCCTCTTTATTCACACAAGCGCTTGCAAGGGGAAAAGATCGTCTCTCGAGACTTAAAATGCCACAGGAATCTTTAGTTTTATCTTTTTAATTACAGAATTTCCTGAAATTTGAAACCATTGATTCTAATTGTTTACTATTATGTTCCCTAGACTCCTGCTCCTGAATCTGTTGGGATTCCATGTGGTGTGGAGTTCAAGAAAAGAAGTGCTTTCCTCAATACAGATGATTATGCCATCTATGTCAGACAGAAAATTCAAATTGGTATGATGGTCCGTTGTTGTAGGACTTATGAAGAAGTACATCAAGGAGACATTGGCAAAGTGACCAAAGTAACTTTTTTTTTTAACAATCATAGTTAGAAATAACATTTTATAATAAAAGATTTTATCAGTTGAGAACATTCAATATATTTTGTTTAAATGTTTACTGGTTATCTTTTAATAGCATTTCTGAATCACAGTTATTAAAATATGTTTATAATTGCAATGTTCACATTTGATGGGAATTGAGAACTGTGTTGTGTCTCTTAACAGTTGGATCAAGATGGGCTCCATGAGCTCAACATTCAGGCCTACTGGCAGAGAAAGGGAGGCACTTACTGGGTCAGATACATCCATGTGGAGATCTTAGGCTTCATCAACACTACTATTGGTGAGTGTACTTGCTCTTGTCATTTTTTTTTATTACGAGTTTATGCTTAGTCTATTTTAATAAAGCTGATCTGAGAAAAAAAGTATTTGTTTAAATAAGCTGTTTATGGTTTTAATTTTTTTGTTTTTTTTATTTTGCAATTTGTTTGTGATTATTCCCCAATGGTTTCTACTTTTTAGATAATGGTCAGGCTATAAAGGTGGGAGACAAAGTCAGGGTTAAAGCATCTGTCACCAAACCAACCTACAAGTGGGGCTCAGTGACTCACTCAAGTGTTGGAACTGTCACAGGTAGGTACACTCAGATTGGCAAATATTTCATATCATTTTTTGTTTTTTTATATTCTTGATCTTAAGTGGTTTATTGTATAGCCATCCCCTTACTTTAAGCCTGGAAAAGCATGAAAAGTGTTTGATCCCATCTATGGCTTCCTTATCCATTTTTTCCTCCTTCAAAAGTTTTCTTTACATTAGTCAAGTCTTTATTATAGAGTTTCCCTATGAAACAGCTGGTCTTGTTCAATAGCACAGAAATGGTTACCTAGTATTGGGCATGCTGCATGGGTTGCGTATCAGAAATAATTAATTTGTCAAATTAATAGAAGCAGTCTTTTTATGTGTAATTTTAAAAGGAGGAATATAAATAAGCATAAATTAACCATTTTTTTAAATTTATGTCCAGTAATAATAAGTTAAATAATAAATGCTTGTCTATTATTTCTCTATTAACTAAAAAAAAGTTGGCTTTAGGTTTAGTAAATAAAGTATACTTCTAAAATTTAATCAACTAGTAGTAATATTGTAATATTTGAAATAAATTTAAAACAATAATAAAATAATAATGCAAAGTTTTTTTGTTAATTCCTAGCTATCATTCCCAATGGACGAGACATCACCGTAGACTTTCCACAACAGTTACATTGGACAGGTGTTATCTCCGAGATGGAACTTGTTCCCAGTGTTCATCCACAAATCTCGTCAGTAGCTCTTTTTCTTAGATGGAGTATTACTGCAACAGTTTCATTTCATTCTCTTAACTCTCATGATTACGATTTTTAATCACTTCTAAAGAAATAAGTTGAGAACTCTAAAATTGCTGGCATCATTGATTCATTGTTAGGTTTAGCTTATTTGGAAGCAATGCAAAAACAATTTAAAGTTAGGTTTAGCTTATTTGGAAGCAATGCAAAAACAATTTAAAGTTAGGTTTAGCTTATTTGGAAGCAATACAAGAACAATTTAAAGATTAAAATACAAATCTTCTCATAAAACAATAAAGTAATTTTTAAAAAGTAAGCTAAGATCGCTTGTCTATTTGTGCAAGTTTAAATATATTTCAGATTTACAAGGTACAGTTTCTTCTCTTACTTTAAACTGCTTTATGCTATTGTAACATTTAATATATCTTGTGTCCAGATGTTCCAACTGTTTCATGAACCCCTTGAGTGGACCCAGATACCACTGTCAGACCTGTGAAAGCTTTGACCTCTGTGATAACTGTTTCAAAGTCTGTCGTACACACAAACATCCATTTAACAGAATACAGGAGCCAGGTGAACAGTTTGACTTTAACATAATTGTGTATAATGAGATGTTGATGTGACCAGATTTTGCTTTTTTTAATTCAAAAGTAAACAGGTTGCTTTTACAATATGAAATTGTATTCATCAAATGGTACTGGTCTAAACAAATTTTTAGTATATAACTACACTTTTATTTTATTACTTATAGTGATTGTAACAAAAATTGTTTTTAAGTGACTCTTGGGTGATTTCAAATTTACTGGAATGTGGTGAATGTTTATATCTGCAGGAAGTGATCCTTGTTTTGCTGGGAAGCCGGGACGTCATAACCGAGTGACACCCTCCCAGCCTCCAAAAGGATCCACAATAAACAACTGGCATGCATGTGTGAAGAGTGTGACAGTTTCCTCACGAGAAGACCAGGCTCACAGCTTGTATGATGGTCAAGGACATTACTGGCAGAGTCATGGCACTCAAGGGAAGCATTGGATACGCTTGGAGATAGAACCAGAGATGGTCATTAGCAGATTGATGATGAAAATTGACCCAGCAGATTCCAGTTATGTGCCATCTCTGATTGTAGTCAGTGGTGGTGACTCAGTTGTCAGTTTGAAGGAGCTGAAAACAGTACACATTGCTACAGATGAGTCCCTGGTGACACTACTTTCTGACATGACTGAGGTATGTAACGCTGCTTTTAGATTTCACTACCTTTATGTTTATGGATCTGATTTACCATATTGCTGACAGTGTAGGAATTCAGAATAATTTTCAACTTTGTCATAATCCATGAAAGTGGAGTGAGGCAGGAGAACTTATTTGCTACCAGCTTAGAGTCTGCAGATTTGTGAAAGGCTTGACTCTTCACTAGTCTACAGGGTGGCAGTATTAAGTCTAAATACCAGGTGACTTAGACCATACACCAGATGAGCATGTAAGAACTATGTCAGCCAGTGTTTAGCACTTTGCCCAGCAGAGTTCTGCACCATTCAGGCATGCAGAGGCAGGCCAGGAGGAGTTGCAGGCTCCACTTGTCAGAACAACCCAAGAGGGTGAACTTACTTTAGTTGCCATTGGGCACCACATGGAGGTCACCTGGCACTGTCCCCCATTTGTCTTAAATAGAAACATTTATTTTCATCAGATTTAATGCCATCTTAAAATGTTTATTTCTTTTTAAAGTATTAGGTTAAATCCTGTATCTGTATTTGTATTCTGCTAAATCCACTATCTTTATTTTAATCTGTTAAATTTGCTGTATTTGTATTCTGTTAAACTCTTTATCTGTAATTTGTCATTACTGATGTACATTGTGTCTTTAGGCCCTAATAAATCATTATACCATAACCAAATTTGTGTTTCAGCATTATCGTGTCATTGAGATTGGCATCAGGCAGTGTCGCAGCAGTGGCATTGACTGCAAGATTCATGGCTTGTCCATCTCTGCCCGGCACAAGACTGATGATGATGACATTCCAACCACATTTTCCATCCTGGCACAGGATAAGGATGACGAAGATGATGAGCAACAGAAAACAGGAACAGGGAACTCCACAGCATCCAGGAACAAAAAAGGGAAATCCACTTCCAAAGATATACAGACCTACGTCTTTGTGTGGGGTCTGAATGACAAAGATCAGCTTGGTGGACCTAAAGGATCTAAAGTAATGCATTACAATTATACATATTTTTATCTAGAAATTAAGAATTCTCAGTTTAATCCTTCTGTTCAAAAAAATAATTTTATTTTACATTTATAAATCTTTTATTTTAAATTTTTCATTAACCTGAAACTGAACATAGAGCACAACTTCCAAATAACCAAGATTATTTTTGTAATGTATAAGAAGAAAATACAGCTAAAGAAATATACAGCCATGGCTATTTTGTTTGTTGATATAGTTTTTTTCCTAGTATCTTTTGATGCTTTTTTTTTTTCTGCCAACAGATAAAGATGCCAATGCTAAATGATGCACTATCTGCATTGAATTGTATACAGATAGCTGGTGGATCTAAAAGTTTATTTTGTGGTAGGTTACAATCTTCAGCTCACTGTAAATGTATCAGTTTCGTGATTTAATCTATGAAAATAAAAATTATTTCACAATTTATTTAAATTGTTATATCAAATTTTGATATTTGAAGGTCTGCATTAATGCTAAAATTTTGTTATTTACTTGTTGTGGCTAATGGTTTTTCTTTGTTTTATGTGACTTGCCAAAATATTCCAGGTTTTTAGAGTCAATAATGTTATATTACCTAAAAACAGTTTTGAGCCATCAACCTAATAAAAGTTGATTTTTATTTTCCAAATAGTCTATTAGACCTAAAGGAAGTGTGGCTTAGCATTATGATTAATTGACATTGAAGATTAAATGAAATGTTTTTAAAATTTTTTTTCAGTTACTCAGGATGGCAAGGTATATGCCTGTGGAGAAGGCACCAATGGCAGGCTTGGTTTGGGAACAGTGGCTGGGAATGTGTCTGTCCCTCGTCAGCTGACCTCTCTGGGGCCATATGTAATTAAGAAAGTGGCAGTTCATTCTGGTGGCCGTCATGCCCTAGCACTCAGCATAGATGGCAAAGTTTTTGCTTGGGGAGAAGGGGATGATGGTAAACTTGGCCTGTCTAGTAGAATGTAAGTGAATCTTTAGAATGTTTCAATTGTGCAATGGAAAAAAATGTAAATTATTTCAATGTAACCTAGACATGTTAAAAATTGCTGACATGGCCTATATATTGCCAAAATTTTTGACATATCCTAGATATTGCAGATGTGCTATTAAATCATTAAATATTTATATTTAGACATTTTGAATGAATACTTTTACTATTATTGAATAGTAAAAGACTTAAAACAAATCCATTTTGTGACTTGATGTGAGTAACATTACAGTTTTCTTTCAGTTAAAGAAAGACTTTTGTATTTTAGGAACTGTGACACACCCAGATTGATTGAAGCTCTCAAATCCAAGAGAGTTAGAGACATTGCCTGCGGCAGCTCCCACAGCGCTGCCATCATCTCCAATGGTGACCTGTACACCTGGGGACTAGGTGATTACGGCCGTTTGGGACATGGGGACAACACAACACAGCTGAAACCAAAGCAGGTTTGTTACTCTAATTTGTTCTCTTACACTCAATACAGAAATCTAGTTTCGTACTAATTGATGTATAGACTGCAAAATGTAACTCCTAGGTTTAAGTCTCTCTTTTTTAACAAAACTGAATACTTTTTTTTTTCCAATGACAGTATTAACTGAATTTACTACAAGAATTGTTTGTTATGAATATCATAATTTAAAAAATGGGAAGAGTTTATTTTTTTAAGTTAACACATTTCTTGGTGTAATATGGTTTTGCATACTATCTTCACTTTGTTATTGTCTTTCATGTTTCTCAATAAAAATAATTTGTTTCAGCACATTGTATTTTGTTTATATATTTCAAGTACTGACTGAATTAATTATTTGTTTGATAATTTATTTATCAAGGTAATTGCACTTGCTGGCCAAAGGGTTGTCCAGGTGGCCTGTGGAAGTCGAGACGCCCAGACATTAGCCTTGACAGATGATGGTGTGGTTTACTCTTGGGGTGATGGGGACTTTGGTAAACTGGGCAGAGGAGGAAGTGAGGGCTGCAACATACCTCATCCTGTTGAAAGGCTGACTGGTCAAGGTGTGATTCAGATAGAGTGTGGTGCCCAGTTTTCACTGGCTTTGACTAAACTTGGACAGGTTTGGACTTGGTAAGGAACCTATTATTATCTGACATTATTATTGTAATAATGCTTAGAGGCTTTTTAAAAACTGTAACTGAAAAACAAAATAAGAATTCATTTAGAGATGACTGCAGTTGTTGTTTTTTAAATAAAATAAGGTAGAAGTACACATTTTAAGCAAAACATATAGTTAGAATTTCCTTGATGTTCAATATAGTATTAACTTTTGTAATTTTGGTTGCTCATTCTTATTTTTATTATTTATTAATTATTGTTGTTTTCTTGCTTATGGGTTAATAGCAAGTTTGAAACTCTAGCAGTGTCATTAAAAGAAAATGTTAACTATTTCAACTAACATATTTACTATAATATTGTCTTTCATGTTTCAATAAAAATAATTTGTTTTAGCACTGATTATATTGCATTGTTGATATATGCATATGTGGACTTGCATTTTCAATAAATATTTTAAAAATATCCAGGTGTTAACATTAAATCTTTTTTGGTGGGTATTTTGTCAAAATTTATATCACACTTTAAGTTACGGTCATAGTTTAGTTTTATTTTTTTTTCTATCAGGTTTATGTATATTTCTTTTTTTGTAACTAATTTTCTTTTTATACCCCAATATTCCAAAGTTTTTAACTTGGTTCATAATCGGTTTCAGGGGTAAAGGGGATTATTTTCGCCTTGGCCATGGCACTGATGCTCATGTTCGTAAGCCTCAGCTAGTTGAGGGACTGAAGGGTAAGAAGATTGTCCATGTATCTGTAGGGGCACTTCACTGTCTGGCTGTCACAGACACTGGCCAGGTAAGACATTTAATCTTCTCTGTAGCTAAATAATCAACCTTAAAACTTTTTAGGGCTGTACACTAGCCATTACCAAGTTTTTTGCTGAATTTAATACAATTCTGAACATTTTTATCAAAGTAATAAGACTGGTTAAGTTAACTATATTTAATGCAGATTCTGTTCTACAGTAACCTTGATTGTTTCGAAATTTGTGTTGGATCGTACATGTATATACTTATATTTATACATCACAATTTTTTTTACAAATATTCTTTTATTTAGTTTACATAACATGACCTATGTGATGCTAATGTGCCAAAGTAAAATATACAATCAAAGGTGCCTAATTTTGTACCTAATTTTGTATGCCTCATTGATTCTAACATTTGCTATTTTCTTAACAAGGTCTGGGCTTGGGGTGACAATGACCATGGTCAGCAGGGTAATGGAACTACCATAGTGAACAGAAAGGCTGCCTTGGTCCTGGGTACTGAGGGCTACAAGATTTCAAGAGTGGCCTGTGGATCTTCACACAGTATAGCCTGGGCTGTCACTGGGTACTCCATCCCTACCTCTCATGAGCCAGTACTCTTTTCTGCATCTAAAGATCCACTAGGAGCCACTGTCTTGGGTTAGTAGGACTAATGATCAAATTGTTCTAATATTAAGCAATGATAGTATCATGTATGAATACAAATGTTGAAATATTGTTGTACATAAACAATTTAGACTATCCGGAGAGCTTTTATTTACAGTAATGCTTTGTTTTATTTATAATCGCAAACAATCGCCACATTTGTTTTTGAAGGCTTACAAGATGAGAAAGAAGAACAATTCAACATTCCCCTGAAAGATGCTAACAACAGAGACAAAACTAACAGGCCATCCTTATCTAAGATCATCTTGTACATGGACTCTACCTTAGAAAAGCAGAGGGCACTCAACCATGTCCTCAATGATCTGCAAATCAAATATGACGATTGTTTGCGATTATAAATAAAAAAGGAGAACATCTTGATAAGTAG
>JADKLZ010000728.1:19331436-19351961 GCA_021533235.1 Biomphalaria straminea
GGATATTTTTTTTGGCCTTCCAAACCCGTGTTTTTGAAGGACATTTTAATAGAAACTATAATGCCCTCAGAGATGAAACTTAGGAAAAACATTCATGTGCACACATAGAACACGCTCAATTTTTTTCAAGCTTGTCAAAAAATTATTTGAGTTTATTTACTTGTGCCGAATGTTGCATTTTATCATTTTTGGCATTTTTCAAAAAGGGAGGTAAAAAACACAAAAAATGTGCATTTTTAAAATTTTGTAACAAAAAAGCTATAAATGCTACATGAATGTACTATATGTCAAAATGCGGGGAATTTATAGATCTACAAGAATAAACTACTTTAAATAATATTTTATTTCAATATTCTGCTGTACTTATACAATAAAATGCAATGGTTTACTAAAACTCTAACATAAGCTAAACTTTAATGAGCTAAAATTATGACACCAGTATAGCAATAAGAACAAGTTACAGATCATAATTTAGATAATTCTCTCTTCTTCTATAATAATATTGAACGACATATATTTATTTATAGGGACCTGTGTAAGTGTATTGCCAACCAATGATGGTAAAAAAAGACGTACAGTCCATACATTTACTTAGATTTCTTGACATAATAATCTATAAAGCCATTTAGCTGAAAGCTATTCAATTATTTCTTATTGAATCTTTAAACTCTATAAGCTGATTTGATAAACTGAAAATCAGATCTCAATTTGTGTGCAGAAATAATTTTAAACAAGTTTTTTTATATCTGCAATGTAATGACCAGTAAATTCTTTTCAGTAAAGCTCAACTATTCTAAACACATAATTTTTGGCATATTCACTGTCTAAACAAAGAATTCTACATGATAATACAGGATATAAACTGTAATTCCCCAGGCTAATGAATTTTACCATAGAAACACATATATTTGTCATTATTTTCATTATCTTTATGTAGCAAATTTACACTGATTAGGTTGCATGAACTAGAAATATAGTATCAAGCTTGAACTTTTTTTTTTCTAAAATTCAAAAAATTTTAACCAGAATTAACTCCTTCAAAATATATTTTAAATTTAAATAAATTTGATATAAAAATATGATTATTACCTAATGCCAATGTGCTGTTATTAGGCCTACAATCTCAGCTATCAAGCGGTGAGAAGAAAAACATTAATATTTATAATACTTGCTCAGAGCAAGTATCTCAATGACATGTTGATCAAAATAGAAAGATTCATTTTAGTTAGCTACTTTCCATATGTTCTTCTCAATTTAAGATTTCATTTTAAATTTCAACACATCCAGCTTAGTCACTTTTTTCCTTCAACATGATCAACTTTATAGACTTTTATGTAGCCTAAATCTTTTAGATGTCAAAGTTTCACAACTTTTTTTCTTTAAAAAATATTAAAGTTTTTAAAATAGTTTATGCAGCTATAACTATACTTTCTGAAAAATAATATAATAACTAGTTCATAAGTTTATCATTGCTTTATTGGGAAATACTGTCTTGTAATAATTAGTATAAATAGTTAGATGTCTTAAAAATATGTTCATATAAAACCTATTCATCTACTGATCTTAAGTTCATTACAGCATTATAATCCATTTTTAATTTAATAAGAATGAAAATGAATTAATGTGAATATGAATTAATTTTTGTTGTTTTTTTTGTGTGGATATTTAGTTAATTGAAGACTACAAAACAGGTTTATAGTGATATTGAGAATTTTGAACTGAGATCAGTAGTCTAAATATAATACCTATTGACTTAGGGCTACTTCATTGTTATAAAAGAAGATCTTTTATTGCAACTAGAGACTATAAAACATAAACACATAGATATCTTTCTAGATATTAAAAATTCTTTTCTTGGACTTGTCTTAGCAATCAAATTAAAATAAAATACTAATATAGCCTAGGTGTTTTATTCTTGAAATGTGAATTTTTTTTTTTTATTTAAATGCAGTTAGTTACTAATCAGAGTCTTTATCTATTATATTAGACCTAGGAAAACAATGGGAAGACAATGTAAAAGAATGTTCTGACCTTTCATTAAAAGAGATTCTATGGAAAAGGACGTAGAGGAGTGGACAAAGACGTACAGTCATATATTATAGATATTGTGCGGTGCCCATACGGTTCGTCAGACTAAGGGATAGTTCACAGTGAAGTAGTGTACCGTATGATGAGCTAATAAAATCATCGAAAAGATATTTCAAATCTAAAAATTACATCTAGATCTATATAGACAATTAGACTTAGATCTTATATCTTATATATAGTTCTTATATATATCATATGTATTATAATATAGATCTAAATAGCCTGCCATATAAGCTATTATGCCTAAGATGGTTTCTTTTTAAAGAAGCTATTTGGTTTTAAGTTTTAACGAATAACGTGAATGACCCTCGTTCCAGATGTCTAGACCAAGATTAGATCTAGACTCTAGACCAAGATCTAGATCTAGGACTAGCCTCTAGATCTATATACTATATCTAGATCTATACATTACATGGATAAGTCAAAACTCTCTTAGTCGTACTCTAGGCTCTAGGTCTAGATCTAATTTGTAGTCCCTAGGTCTAGAACTCGAGAAATAGGTCTAAATCTAGATTAAGACTTTATCTTTGTGTACTTATGTCAATAGATTTAATTTAGTCTTATATTTTATCTATTTTGTATATATAATATAGATCTAGATCTAGTTAAAAGACCAGATCTACTCTATATTAGAATAGCTGAATAGCTTCATTCGATGCCACAATTTGTTGATATTAGCAACGGATAAGGCCAATATGTGATGCGTTTCTATACATTTATTACAATTATAATTATTTATTAAATATCTTGAACCATTACTTTTTTATGAACTGTAAATCCTTCTCTTTAATTTGTATCAATCACTTTTACAAAATACGTTTTTAAAAAAATTAGGTTTACTTTCGAAGACATGACGCCTTAGAAACACAAAATACTTACAGATTTGTTACACATTAACCTTTCATTAACGTTGGAATATAAATTATTTTTTAAAATTCGGAATAAAAGAAGGTGAAAAAACAATAAATCTCTAATGGTTAACATCTTATTGACCCATCTCAGACATTTTTCTCACAAATTATACGATGTAGATTTAATAAAAATAATTTTTCTATAACGACTCGTGTGTTGCTAAGGAGCATATTTGCACATTATAGCAGACTACGCACACAGGCGAAATCGCTATTTTATGCGTCTTGTTCTGCTTAAAATGGGGAGCATGTCAACGCTTGTTTTTTAAATAAAATGTACACACTCTTAAAGAAAAATAGACGGGCTTTTCAATGGTGACATTAACTAAACGATTACATGTCTTTATCGTAAACAAATTCCATTTTGTTTTTTATTTTTTAAATTTCTTTATATAAAAACAATATTAATCAATTAGATATTGGTACCATTGTAAAGCTCGTTCATTTTTCTATAAAATACATATGTTCAAAAAAAATATTCATTTGTTGACGTACTCCCCATTTTACGAAAAAACAAACAAGGTATAAAACGATCACAGCCGCTAGCACGATTATTCGGCACGGTGATGTTACGCGTAAGGGATTATCACCCTTATTTTTTAACCTACAGTAAAAACGTTCTATATATTATTAAAGGGCTTAAAATAACCTTTCTAATGGTACCATTTTAACTATAATCGGATATTTCTACTTAAAGATATGGCAGGGTGAAAAACGCCTAAATCTAAAAAAATGTTACGCAATTTTTTGAAAAGTGCGATTTTTGCTTCGGTTTTGGGTCCCTAACAATAGTGGCTATCCCAAACTAAGACATGAGCATTCAACCTGCACTGCCACTTATCTTTTTTTTTTAATGAACTACAGATGTTCCTTCAAAAAGGAAGATAATTATGTCCTATGAACTTATGAACTTAGCAGCAACTTGGGACCAGGTTAATTCTTCACATGACCATCTAAACAGCATCACCACCCATGGTTCTAGTAGTCACTTAGTTTTACATTGGTTTTAATGTATACAGCTTGAGTTCTACCACCTCAGTTAAAGCTTCCTTGTATAAATGTATTCTCTTGTACTGTTAAATGGAGTGTTAGATAGCTAGTTTAGTTTATTTTAGAATTGTGCACTTTTTGGTACCGACATTGAACGCACATTTTATGACGACACAGACTGTAGTTAAGTTTGACGTATAGAAAAATCAGTTACCGCTAGACTCTCAAGGGGATTAGACATCTTTTATCAACCGACTAGACTGTGTCCCATTCTGTAAATAAAGTTAGTATTTTAAGTTCACATCGAAGTCAAGTTATTTAGTTTTGTTCCTGTGAGTATTTGTTCTTGTGATGGTCGCTGTCGAATTCGCATATAAAATTTTATTGATACAAACTATACCCAAACATCTAGTATCCTGAAGCAACTTAGAAATACTTCAGTTACAACTAATTCAATACAACAAAGAACCATTACAGTGGCTATTACAGGAGACATATTGACATGGTCTTTGTTTGTCTAACATAAAACCTGTTAGTTTTCATAATTGAGTCTGACCTTATTATTATTGTAGGTGAAGTGTGCACTGAGCTGTATAAGTGGGTAATGTAAGTCATTCAAGTAACATTCTATTGTTTTTGTTCAACCAGCCCATGTGATAGGCCAAGAGTCATTGAATCTTTAAGAGGCAAAGAGGTTACAGACATTGCCGCTGGGGGAGCACACTCAGCCTGTATTACAAGTAGTGGAGAATTGTACACTTGGGGTAAAGGCCGCTATGGCCGGTTAGGTCATGGAGACTCTGAAGATCAGTCAAGGCCAAAGCTGGTCAGTATATTTTTAACAATATTTTTTCTATAATAAATAAATCTTATAATAAACACACATTCTATTAACATAAAAAGATTTAAGCTGTCAAAATTGCAAATTTTTAGACAAACTTAATGAAATAAGGTAAACTTACTAGATCAAGCCTTAATGTACATTTTAAATTTATGCTATAAAGGTCTATAAAGTATCTTCTGTGAGCCTATATTATTAATGATTTTAATGTAACAATAAAATTCAGAGAAGAAAGTTTAATGTTGTCATTAATACTTCTAGACCAATATTTTTTCATCTTAATCTAAAAGCTCAGTCATCACATAAATTTATATATTTTAAACAAAATGGTGTATACATTTTTTTCTTGCAAGATTCTATTGGTAATATTAGCCCTGGGCTTATAATCCTCAGAACTTATCAGGTTGAGATTCTCTGAGCAAATAGCTTCTATCTTTATTCTTCTATTATATTTAACATATGCAGACCATATAATTCACACTTTATAAAGTATTTATTACAGTTGAAAAAAAGTATTATAATTGAAATAAATATTCAAACATGCATTGTAACATTGTCCTTTTTTGTAATCAAACATTCAGCTTGAAGCATTAAAAGACTACAGGGTTATTGATGTGGCTTGTGGCAGTGGTGATGCCCAGACATTGTGTATCACTGATGATGACAGTGTATGGTCTTGGGGAGATGGAGATTATGGCAAGCTAGGTTAGTCTGTAGATCATTAGATAACTTTCACTTTTATTAGGTAGACATTCAAAGTGTGGCATTAGAATATTCATCATATTGTATTGTTACTTCTTTTTCTTTTTTGTTGCCTAATGTTCTGTGTATTGTGTTGCCTAATGTTCTGTGTATTGTGTTGCCTAATGTTCTGTGTATTGCTGCTCAGGTCGTGGTGGAAGTGATGGCTGTAAAGTCCCTATGAAGGTGGAAGCTTTGCAAGGCCTAGGAGTCATGAAAGTTGAGTGTGGGTCTCAGTTCTCTGTGGCACTGACCAGATCTGGAGCTGTATACACTTGGTCAGTACTTGACATCTACTTCCTTAGCTCCAAGAGAACCATTTTTTTTTTATTTAATTTTACACTAGTAAATAATTTAAACTCAAAATGTTTCGAACTAAAGGCTTTATTTATGGTTGTGTTTAATTTCTGATAATTCTTAGAGATAAACTATAAGGTTAATCTATAGTCTTTTCAGAAAAAGCAAACTGGTCAAGAATTAGAAATTTTTGTAAAATATTCATTTTTACTAAAGTGGCCATCTTAATCATCATCAACAATGCTGTTAATTTATTATCTCAATTATATATTTAATTTTCTTTTTAAAATTAAAATATATAGCTTTTCTAGATTTATTTATTATTAATTTTATTTTCAAGAGATCTTCTTATCAATTGTCTTACAGGGGTAAGGGGGATTATCACAGACTTGGGCATGGAACAGATGACCATGTGCGAAGGCCAAGAAGAGTTACTGCCCTCCAAGGCAAGAAAGTAGTTGATGTTGCCTGTGGTTCCCTGCACTGTGTGGTGTGCACAGAGACAGGTTAGGTTTACCTTCACTCTCTTCTGTTTGCTGCGACATTTGACTTAAATATGAAGTATGATGGAATAGTTTTCATAAGTTGTCTCATTTTATCTGCGAGAAGTGTCTACATTAAAGAGTTGTTTTTTAAATGTGTTTCATTTCATAATTTCTCTTTAGGTTTTTCTCTGTTTTTTTATGTTCCTCAAATGTTTTTACCTGTTCTTCTAGAAAGCTTTATTGATTTCCTCCAGGTGATGTCTTCACATGGGGTGACAATGATGAGGGTCAGCTGGGGGATGGAACAACCAATGCTATCCAGAGACCTAGACTTGTGGCTGCTTTACAAGGTCAGTAAAGAAGTCTGTCTCAAAGTTGATTGCTAGTGACTGATGCAAATTCATAAAGATTTTTTTTTCCAGGACAAGTGGATCCCCAACTATAATGTAGCTTAAATTTTTTTAGTTGACTAATAAACTGAATCATTAGTTTTTCTGTAAAGCAACTTTTAATGACAGCATATCTTTAATGTGATAGGTAGGAAAAGAATCTAGTTAGTGCTGAGTGAATCATTCTTTCATCTATTCTTTAATCATAATGTGATACATTAACATTTTTGTCTCAAGTGACTATTAAGAACCACATAACTGGTGTTTTATAACATAAATATCATTTAGGTAAAAAGATCAACAGGGTGGCCTGTGGGTCTGCACACAGTCTGGCCTGGTCAACACACAAACCAGTTAGTGCTGGGCGACTTCCCACAGCTATCCCAATGGAGTATAACCACCTGCAGGTACTTGAGTTTTTGTCTAGCAACATTTTTTTTTCAAATACATTTTTTTTGTCATTCTCCACATTTCTCTTTCCTCCCTTCCAATAAAAACTTATTTATATTTGAATGAAATAAATATGTAACTCTTGTTTCTTTTTTGCTGCTTTTTTATATACATTTCTTTTATAGACAGACAACAGTGTAAATGTCTTCAGTGTTTCATATAGAATATTTACTATTGAAATAACTAACTTTAATTTTTTTTGTTTGTTTGTTAACCATTTCAGAACATTGAAATGTCTGTTTTGAGAAATCGTTTGGTTTTACTTCATCATTTCTCTGAACTGTTCTGCCCTTGTATCCCCATGGTACATCTACAGGAGAGTAACCAATCCACTGGGAAAGAAGATTTCTCCACAGGACTAGATGCTCTTAGGGGAATTCTCGTCTCTTCAGCAAAAGTAATTTATCTGTTTCTCTATTAATTATAGAATAACATTTTATCTAATCAGTCTTGCAGAAAGTTTCTTTTACCTGTGATTGTTTTATAAAAAAACCCAATCCTGCTTTATATTTACATTCTGTTGTAATATCTGGATTTGACAGGACCATAATGTTTGAAATATAAAATGGATTTCACTGATCTTTACTAAACTTAAGTCTTTAAAATTTTGGAATGCTCTACTGAAGTGTTATCAAGTCAACAACTATGGTGTATTAGCTCAAGTTCTGTAACCTCATTATTACTATTGTGGGGAAATGAAATTAAAAGAATAGAGAGTATCTTACATAGACATATATATATAGACTGGCCGATGAAGAACAAATTATTATTGGAAAAATTTGGGCAAGTATAGATTTAGTTATATATATTTTCCTATGTCTTTCAATATGAAATTGTTGATATGGTGCCCATAGGTGCATGCGTAGCCTATAAAGGCTAATATTAGGAATAATGAAGTTTTGTACTTTTCAAAACTAAAGATCATAGTTATATATAGACTGAAATTTACGTCATAGAATTTATAGCTCATTTGCCATCATTTTTTTCTAACGTAGATGTGGACATAAAACATATTTGACTCTTCCCAATTGAAAATAAGATCCTGTTTCCAGTCTATATATATATGTCTATGGTATCTTATTTATATAAATCTGGAAGAAGAATAAATACCCAAACAATTTTTTTATGATTTGCCTTACCAACAATATGTTTATGCAATCATTACTTTAGTTATACTTCCTTAAGTTTATCTAACAGAACATATTTGTGTATTTATAGTTCAGTTTGTTGCAGTATAAAAAAAGTCAAACATTTTTTTGTTATACTACCAAATTCAAATCCAATTCCTCTGTGCATCTGCAGGAAGCAGCATTCCGAAAAGTTGTCCAGGCTACAATGGTGAGAGATAAACAGCATGGACCTGTTATAGAGTTAAACAGAATACAGGTAAAATAGTGTTAATGATCTTAAACTTAGATGCATTCATTCAGGTGAACTGTTTTGTAAAGGTTATTGTTAGCTACTCATTAAGTTTCAGGCTAAAAATCAAGCCTTATTTTAATTGTTAGCTTATTAATTTTTTAAAAAGACTTGTTCTGAAAATTTATCTCTGTAATTTTACAGGCTAACAAAAAATGTTATATCAAGTCAAATTTAATATAGCACTATTCAGTAGTAAGAAAAAAAAAAGTGAAATTGTTGATACTAACAAGAATTTAATTTACCTTATGCTTAAAATATTGATATGTTAGCTGCTATAATTATGTAGTGATAACCTGTGAAAACACCAAACCATTTTGGAATATAAAAAAATTGATTGTTGATGACCTTTTTTGTTAAAGGTGAAACGGTCCAGGGTGAAAGGTGGTCTTGCAGGACCTGATGGGCTCAAGTCTGTCTTTGGTCAGATGTCCCAGCGTATGTCACTACTGACAAATGAAAGTTTAATGTTACCACACAGAGTTTGGAAAGTCAAATTTGTGGGTAAGTTGTAGACAGAACTCTTTTTTTTTTTTTTCTAATACTCTTTAATAGGCTCAAAATGACTAGGTAATACATCAAGACTACTTGAGCTCAAAACATCAAAAGGAAAACTGCAGCTTGTGTCTATTAGCACTAACTAATAAATGTATTCTGTTGTTGTTCTGGCATCACTGAAAATATTGCATATTACTTATTTGGACAAATGATGTCACAATTTGAAAACTCAATTATTGGCTTTAGTTACTGGACCAAATGTTGATAAAATAATTAAATGTTATCTAAAATTTGTTTTTAAATAGCCATTTCATTGTATTAATATTGTTTTACATTTAAAATGTATTTTAATCCTTTTTATGATTTTTTACTTTTTAAAAATATGTTCCATGTGCAGATTAATTTTAAGCATGAAGTTGGTTTCCTCTCTTCACTACCTACTTGCACCCCATAGTTTATCTTTCATATAAAATTCCACCATTTGTTGTAAGCTTTTCCATATAGGGCTACACCGTTATTTGTGTTTAAGTTAGGTTTAAAAGAACATTCTGTCATGTGCTTTTTGGGGTGTGATATAACTGGATAGTCTAAGTTCTAATAGCACATATTGCTCTTGATTCTGATTTCATCCCTACATTTAGTAGAAATGTTCTCATTGGTGTTATTTTTTATATTCTGTTTGTGTAGAAAATAGAATACATCTAACTGATAAACTCTATATTTTCACTAGGTGAAGGTGTTGATGATTGTGGAGGGGGCTACAGTGAATCTATTGTTGAGATGTGTGAGGAACTACAGAATGGCTCTGTCCCACTCCTGATTGTAACACCAAACGGTAGGGATGAGTCTGGTGCCAACAGAGATTGTTATTTGCTGAATCCATCGCTCCATCAACCAGTCTATCAGAAAATGTTCAAATTTTTAGGTCAGTTTAATACAATTGTTTGTATACAGTTTTATATATCAACATTATTTTACAATTGTTGAATTAAAGTAATTCATTTGTTAATGTAGCTTTGTTAATTTTTTTTAATACATAAAAAAAGAATTTTTCTATGGTCTTAACAGATCCTTATTGTTTTTTTTTGTTTTCTAATCAGAGTATTTTTAACATTGGTAATATATTTGGCTTAAATATAAAATGTAACCAATTTGATTTCATTTAGGAATCCTCATTGGTATAGCTATAAGAAGTGGCAGCCCACTGAGTCTGAATATAGCTGAAGCAACTTGGAAACAGCTGGCTGGAATGTCTCTTAGTATTTCTGATCTTTCAGAGATTGATAAAGATTTCATACCTGGTAAAAATTTGATTACATTTTTTAAATATTCCCAATCCATTTTTATATTTATTTATTTATTAGTTTTAAAGGGTATAGTGTAATACTTTAACCACATATAAAGTGCTAATAAATATTTTTTGGAAAAGTTTGGAGGGGGGGATAACTTTTTGTCTGTAAATGCTACAAAAATGTATTTTTATTTGAAAAATTATGAATAAATCATGATTCAACAGCTTTTATTTCAGTTCTGATCTATGTTCAATAGAGCTGACTTGATGTTTATTTTTGACGCTTAACCCAACCATTGACTTTTTAAATGTATACAACTAATGTTTTTTCCTCATCCAGGCCTGATGTGTATAAAAGAAATGGAGGATGATGCTCTGCGTAGTGCAGAGATGCCTTTCAGTATTCCCAGTGCCACTGGTCAGGAGGTTCACCTGAGCCACAAGTACTCTAGGATCACACCTGAGAACAGGGCTGAATATGTTAAGCTGGCCATGGAACACAGGTGATCATATTAGCTGTTTTATTTTAGCAATCATGTGGCATTGAATTCAAACACTTCCAATGGGCTCATCCATTCTCTCCTCTATCTTGATGTAGCTTTAGAAAATCTTAGAGAAATAGAGAGCTGACCAAAGTCATGATTTTCATGGGTTAAATAAAAAAAAAAGGTAAAAATAAAGATAAAGAATTTTTGAGTGTCATGCTTTTTATTCCAACTTTTATTTTTCTGCATAATGAAAAGAACAATAGAGAATGTGATTTTTTTTTTTCATTCCTCTGATGAATACTTGCTTTGAGCCAAATCAGTCTGATTAGCCCTAGTCCTAAATAAATAAATGTAATTCTTCTCTCCTCCAGACTGCATGAGTTTGATGACCAGGTGAGGTTGGTGAGAGAAGGTATGGCCCAAGTCATCCCTGTTCCTTTACTCTCACTGTTTACTGGCTATGAACTGGAGACTATGGTAAGTCTAAAAGAACTTGAAAAGTTTTGTTTTTTCTTTAGAAGACAAAGAAATACCATGTTAATTATGTAAATAGACATTAAATACAATTCAACTATCTTGTATAAACAATTTACATGTAACTTTTGAGTGAGTATGGTGTGAATGCATATTTTGTTTTCTATAGGTATATTTTTATTTATTTTGTGTGTGTGTGTGTCATACACAAATTGTAAGACAAATTTCCTCATGGATAATAAAGATTATAATTATTATTTTGCTTTAAAAAAATTAATATGAAACTTTTTATTGTTAAAATAAATAAAACCAATTAGCTTTTTCCCTTCAGTAATTAAGTTTTATTTTTCATAATCCCTGAGCCACTAAAATTATAATGCTGATTTTTTTTTTTAAACTTAACGCATCAGCCTTTAATTGTGTACATTAAAAATGTAAAATTTGTCTTCTTTACAAATTCTGCAAACAACTATCACTTCACTATTTTATTTAACTTGAGTAAAAATGTTCTATGTAGCTTTCTCTACTTTTTTATTTTATATGTTTTAAAATTATTATTACATGATGCCTCATAAACACATGTGGATCTTTATGACAAATCTATTCATGTTTCTAGGCTTGTGGTAGTCAGGACATTCCACTCAGTCTTCTGAAGTCTGTGGCCACTTACAAAGGAATCGAACCAAATGCTCCTCTCATTCAGTGGTTCTGGGAAGTGATGGATGAGTTCACCAATGCAGAGCGTTCCCTATTTCTTCGTTTTGTCTGGGGCCGCACTCGGCTGCCTAGAACTATTGCTGACTTTAGAGGCAGAGACTTTGTTCTTCAGGTAAGCTACTGTATTGTACTTGACATCATTCATCATCAGCTGTTATAGCGTGTTTAAATAAATATTTATAAATATAAACATAGCTCAATCACTCTCTCACTTGTGTAATCCTTGATTTGCTTAGTTTAGAAGGGTCAGTGTACACAACCAAGGATTTACACTTGTCTTGGTCAAATGCATGATAAAAGCCAGTCTATTCCATGATTATTTCCTCTACCATCTTTTTTAAGCAGTCTTCCTTAATGGATATATTGAAAATAAAAATAGTAATGTCTTATTACATTATAGCATAAAAGTGAAGTATTAGATCTGTTCAACACTTAGTTTTAATGACATAAATGCTTTTAAATTGTTATGAATTAGTTTTTTTTAATCCCAAAAAAATAATAATTAGGTGTGTCTTTAATTTATTTTACTTTGCAACTTTTAAGACTTCTTACAGATTTCTTGAGGCAAATAGTATTTTTTTAAAATATCTCATTGTTGCCTTGATACACAAATAACTAGATTTCTTGCTTATTCTTGCAGGTATTGGATAAATACAACCCCCCTGACAACTTTCTACCTGAGAGCTACACCTGTTTCTTCCTGCTGAAAATGCCGAGGTACTCCTGCCAGGCTGTGCTCAGAGAGAAGCTCAAGTATGCTGTCCACTTCTGCAAGTCCATTGACACTGACGATTATGCCAGGGTAGCCCTGACTGGGGATGCTCTGGACGAGGACACCCCAGAGGCCAGTGAAGTCCATCAGATGGACAGCATGGAAAGTGAAGGGGAAATAGTTGACTCCGATGCCAGCTGAGAAACTCTTAGTCTTCTTGCAATAATTGATATGAACGAATCAAAATATTGAGTACGGTAAAAGTTTTTTGAATCCCCCTCTTCAGGCTCATTTGTCAAGTTTTTTGTGTACTAGTAAAAAGACTGATTTATTATTGACATCTAATTCTTAGCAAGACAACAAAACACCTGATTAATGACGCATTTAAAATAAATATTTAATGAGCTCCACATTTATTGAAACTTGCCAGTTGGGATTTACTCCTGATGTTAGTAACACCTAATTATAATAATCTTCCTAGGCATTGACATCATCTAATAAGTAACACTTTATATCCTTCTAATGTGTCTTTGTCAATTTTATATGAATCCAAGTCACATTTTTAGGTTCAATTTTGTGACAATATTTTGTTTTTAATTCCTTTCCTCTCAACAAGCCATTATTTATGTTTATGATTGGACTGTTTCATAACACTGCAGTTGTGTGTGTGTATACATCTAAATATTTGTGCCAAATGTAAATTATTTCCTTATTTCATAGTTTGGATGAGTTGCTGCTGTTGTTGTTAGTAGAACACCTGGTGAAAATCTATATATAAAGCAACAATTGGATGTTTGGACATTACTTCAGTGTTTGATATTACACTAATCATACTTAAACTTCATAGTGTTGTTTTATTATGTATATAGAATGACTTAATGATCTCTTTCCTTTGTGTTGACATTGTTTTTGTTTACGTGGCTTTATACATTTGTTATCTCTCAGAATGAAATCTCTGTTTCATCCATGCAGCCATTGTCTTTTTTTTTATATGTATAAAAAAGCAGACAAAAATGTTTCATTTATAACAATTTAAATAAATGCCATTTGAAAGAGAATTAAGTTTTAATTACATGATTGATTTTATTTTTGTCATGTGTATATTTTGAAGGAGGATTCACAAAAAATGTCAATGTCATGACAGACTTAAATATGGATGACAGTATTTGACAGTGTACAAATGACATGTTTGGAAGTATTTCATCTGTGATGACCTCCCTCTCTTGACTAGATAACCTCTCCCCATTCTCCCTCTCCACCTGACAGCATGACTTAATAGTTTGTTTTTGAGGTGTAGATTGACTTGAGTCACACTTGACTTGTTAGAGCATTTTTATCTAAGACAATTTTGTGACAAGCCTAATAATGTATATTAGTTATATGAGCTCATACTCATGGTGTTTTTAAGTTTGAGACATATCATTCTTGTAGAGGAAAACTTTTTAAACATCTTGGCCAATCTTCTGTCAGAAAAATGTTTGAACTTATGAAATTTTTCAAAAGCTTTTTTTTTTTAATTAGAAGAATGTTATGACAACAATGTTTGTCACAAACTAAATAGCTATATTTATGTATATATCTTTCTTGCAAAACTGTTCCTGATAAGGGTAAGTTATTAAATCTCACTTTATTCATTGTGGCTCAACATTGGAACTATTTCTGGGTAGCAATGTAAGAGCTCGATATCTGATAGGAACTTGTAACTAAATTGTATGTTGTCATTGAGGTATAGAGATGAGTGGAGTAGGGCAAAAGGAAACGAATTCTCAAACATAACTGTCTCCCATTGATTTTAATTTCCTATTATTGATGTTTTTTGTTTATTTTATGTTTTCTATTTTTCAATGACTTTTACTTTCATTTACTGTTTAGTAACTTTAAAAGAACATTTCAAATTGAATCACTTTTTTTCTTTAAAGACTATGGTGTAACATAGTGCATGGTGAGCTTGGTGCATATTTCAAGTCTGATTTTTGTTTGCTGTAGTTCAGCTCACTGTGTTTGGACTGCTCAATGGCGTTTAGTTTTTGCTGTATGCTGAATTCTATTTAGGCTTTGATTTGATGCTTAGCAGCGGTGTTGATTGATGACCTTGGCTGTATTTTGACCTACGAAGACTAACTAGTCTATGACCAAGTAAAAAGTGCTTTTAGTTAAAGATGGGTGACTTGCACACATTTATTGTATACTGTAACATGTACAATAATTGTGAATTCTTAGATTGCCAATGTGAAATAAATTGATTATGAAACAATTCATCTTCTTTTTTTTTATTTCCTTTTTGTATGTTTCGATAGTATGTGTTTGTGTTGTGAATATCTGTGTTTGTTACTGATTTGTCAGGCACAATGTCCTGGCTCTCACTGAATATTTTCCATGAATTAGCGGGTTAGCATTTAACCCGAAATTCCCAATCCTACCAGTGTAAAAACAATCACCTGCACAGCACCTCACAAGTTGATACAGATTTTCTTGTTTTCCTTTCAGGATAATGATGGTCCAAAAAATGCAAAAATATCTTTTTCATCAATGCTTAAGTTTTAAAATGGCATTCTGTTAACGTCTTATTATGGAAACTTGTTTTTTTTTTTTTATTTATTTAAGCCTAACTAAGTATCTCCTTTCATATATATTGCATTGAACAATCAAACTCGGATTCAATAAAAATTTTAAAAGCATTTAGTTGCATCTACACCCCGGTAACAACCACCTGGTATAATTTACAAATGGGTTAAAATATCACTTATTACTATACATAAATATTTAACTAATTTTTCCTCAAAATTGATTTCTGCACAAAATTAAACAGCTCGTACCCCACAAGAAGGGTTATAGTAGGGAGTGGGTTTAGGAAAGGAAGGGGAAATCGACCCTACCGCCCGCCCTCCTCTTGATTCGCCAGTGTATGAATAGGCCTAATTGATAGCCTTATAGGGCCCAAGCATAGAACGTTAATTGAAACTTATGGTTAGAAAATGAGTTAATTATTTACTGGTTTTTTTTCCTGTGTTATAAATTGCTGTTTTTATGGAAGAGTTATAGGCCTACACATGCACTACCAATAAATGCTATTTAATCAAAAGTACATTTTAGCGTTTATTTGGCTTTCAAATAAATTATTTGTTCTCATGAATTATAAGATTAAAAATATTTTTTTTATTAGGATAACGTAAAGTCTAAAAATAAATATTCTAAAGGATTTCTTGAACATTCATATTGAAAGCACAACCCACATTTGGCCAATGCTATCGAGTAGGCCTATTGATGTTCTACATTAAATATAATATTGGCCTACTTTATTTCAACCTAGGCTACACCTCTATAAAACAATTCAGATGGGCAACAATTTAATAGTGTTTTAAATATTGGCATGATTAGTGAAAAGGCCAAACTAGTGTAGGCAAAGGATTTTAAAATAAAAAGAAATGTAAAGGTTGGGAGAAATTCGATATTTCCAAGACTTCCACGTAATTAAGCCAAGGAATTTCCGATATAAAAACGTGAAGAATTTTTTATTTAACACTATAAGGTTGACTTCAACCTGTACTATCACAGTACACCTTTTTTTTATAAGCCTACTGCTAGTTAGTCTATTAAAGATGTTAATCATTGTCTGACGTAGATCTATATTTTTACAGGTATGCGATTTTTATAGTAGGCCTATTGCTTGATAAAAAATTAGAACTATATTTATAATTCTGTGTCTATTTGGCTACATTTTATTTTCCACTATCCACCAGGATCTATGCTACATTTGTTTTCTCAATTTATTTAGATCTATTAGTTTTAGTTTCTTTTTTATCAAAACAATATTTCTATTTATCTAGATTAAAATTCTAGATTTAGACGAATTTGTTTGTAATGTATATAGATCTAGATCTATATATGATAACTAGCGTGGATCTAATTTTGCGATTTCGTTAACGTATTAAGATTGAAATAAAAAAAAATATTTAAACAAAGTCGTTAAACGTGTTTTGAAACACAATGGAGCATATCATAGCTTATCTTTTCGCACCTGAAGCAAGTTATAATTTACTATGGCTGCCTCTGGCTGCCTGCACATGGTCGTGCGGTATGCGCGCCGGACTGTCATTTTGTCATCTCGATGGTCTTTCTTTTTTTTAATTTCAATCTTGATACGGTGCCAAAATCAATTGCAACGAATATTAATCTGTATTAAGAATATAATTAGGCCAATACAGAATGTTCCTATACACGGGCTAGAACAGTGTATAACTTCAAGATAGTAAGCCTAAAAATGTAGAAAACCTATTATCTTTGCTTAAATTTGTATTTCGGTTAGATCCACCACTGTCAAATCATCTTTAAATATCATGGAAATGCTAAGAATTGTTCATACCTATCACCAGAATTTCAAAATAAATGTATTCCTCTTCTGGGATACACGCTATATTTTTTTTTCTTTTTTGATTTATTAAAATGCAAGCTGAAGACATAATTAGACCTAAATCCTCTTGCGCAGTCAAGCGCATAAGGCGGTAAGCTCTCATAGAGATCGATTTTAGGTGACTTCTTCTAAGCCTCTTCCCAGGTGGTGCTCACAAATTTGGGGTCTCCTAAAAATGTGCGACGTCCTTATTTCACTTTCCTCATTTAATTTTCCATGGCTTGACTTTTTAAACGTGTTCGTCTCTTGAATATTATACAATGTTCGGTCACCATCTCACATAGGGAACGAAAAACCTTGCGACCATGAACCTCTCTTTTGGTGAATTGATCTCTTGTCGTGGAGGTCGAATGGTGATTAAGTGTTTAACTTCAGAACCGAGGGCTCTCGATCGCGATGAAGACTGGGATTTATAGGAAGCCTCTGAGTCCAATCAAATATGACATATGTTGGGAACATAAAGTCATTAGTCGTTGTGCTAGCCATATGACATCCTCGTTAACCGTCGGCCATAGAAACAGATGACAATTACAATTACATCCTTTGCCCTATAGTTCGCAAGGTCCGAAAGGGGAAAAATATTGTAAACATCGTGTTTTTCGGGGTGGCGAGTATCACTCCTTTGTCTCGACATATAAAACATAGAGTCAAATAAGATAAACATTTTGATGTAATTTCACAAGGTATAAAGCTGCTCAATTTCGACTAGATAAAATATTTAAAGTATTCTAAATGTTATAATTTGGTCTGTATCCAAAATAAAATAAATGTAAAACAATAAACTAGCATGTGTCATAATCTATCAAAGCAATATATTTGTTGTATTTTGTTCTACGTGTGTTCAGGAAACTACGTTTTAATCATAGACTATGGTTTTAATATAGACGTAGGTCTGTTTTGTTAGTTTAGTGAATGGAAAATATTAGATACACAGTCTATGGCCTATTCACATAGGCCTACTAATATAGGTCTTTAAAAAGATCTATCACTGTTATTAATTTGTGTATTTTTATGATGAGAAAATGTAAGAATGAACACATTTTAAGATGGCAACATACTATATATTTACTAAAGATCTAATTATAAATTGAAAGGGAAGCTGTGAATGGGTTAAAATATGAAGTGCCAAATAAAAATTCGATAATTTAATTATTATTAATACAAATTTAGTAATTTCTTCATAAAAGATATACCAATCCCTAAAAACAAATGAAAGAGAGAGATTGTATCTACTTCTCCCTCCCAGAAACTAACAATGCATGTAGGTAGGCCTACCACCTTTTTCTATTTACTAATAATTAACTTTTCGAAAAGTTACATAGTATTAGAATATGTTTAATTATTAATAAGTAGCAAAAATATAATTAAAATTATTAACATATTTTTTTTTTTAAATATGCCCACCAACGCCCCTTTCATTCGGGAGGGAGCAATCTAGTTCAACCAGTGAATATGTCATGTATTCAAATATATTATTAATCAGTATGGCTCTATTTATATTTACAGGTTTAGATATTGAGAATGGCTTCTAGTAGTAGTGTAGAGGCTATGAAACAAGCAAAGAAACAAGACAATTACCTGCCCTGTAACTGGACAAAGAATTACTATACATTTCTTGTACCTGTGGATGCTTTAACAAAGACGGCTATAACAAAAGTTGTCCACGACACATGGAGAGAAGATCTGGTGGGAAAAGGCTTAGATGCCAACGATTTAGCTCTATTAGGTCATAGGAGACTGGAAGTTATAGAGGTGCATAGAGTGGAAAATCCGGTTGTGTTTGGCAGATACCAAAAAGCGAAAAACGAGTTACTGGACAAAACGATAGCTCTAAACGAGCCTAGTCGTCGTATTGATAGCATCCATGACTCATCAAAAGGTGATCCTAATACAACCAGTCTTCTTGCAGATTTCTTGAAAAAGGACCTCTGTCCTGAGATTAACGAATGCTATGTTTTGCATGGAACTAAGACCGACAGAATTGGAGCTCTATCAGAGAATGGATTGAGAACAAAAAACGCCAATCCCAACGCCATGTTCGGTAAAGGAATATACACGACAGACAGCTCAACGAAAGCTGATCAATACGCAGGTAGTTATAAAATATCTTAACTCTTTCTCTCCTAATCGACGATACCATCGTTGATTTTGAACTCATCAGATTAAATTAATGTTAATTTTTTTTTAACTTGACTTTGAATTATATAAAAAGAGCAAGCATTTCCCTTTAATTCTATACCAAATACAACATTTTTGATAACAAACAACAAAGTTACTGAAGCCCATTCATAACATTGGTAGTGAAGCAAAATGAATAAAGTGGGAAAATAATGACGGAGAGAAAGAGTTAAATAATAAAGTAGCAATGTAAAATTATGCTTTTTTTTGTTGATGACATTTCAATACAGAGGCGGACTGTGTGTCTAAATCGGCCCTGACAATTCCATAGTATCGGCCCACAAATTGATTGCCGTATGTGGTACGTCTATTGTTACCTGTCCTCGTAATTAAAATTTTGATAATGCATTGAAAACTGAATGTATGCTCAACATGGGCTCAGATAGGCGTAATTTGTATTTCTACATTTAAATAAATATAGCAAAATATTTACTCTGTAGCCTGCAAACAACTGTATAATTGCAATCATAATTAGTTTGAATAGAATAGTTTATATAACTTCATTTTGAATTAAAAAAATTAAAAAAAGGGATATAATTAAAAGAGTGAAAAATAATATGATAGTTCTTACTATCTACATAATTTATCCACATTCAAGGGAAGAATGTCACTCATCAACAGTCTTCAACAGGAAACCTTGCAAGTGATCTTGTGTCATGATACTTTCCAGCTTATTATTTCAATATTTCAACGTGTCGAAACTTCTTTCACACATTAATAATTAATTACGTTACCACTAACTCAAAAAGTCAAGCAGGTTTTTGCGATATTTGTTTAGCCATGCGCTCTATAGACTTAATTAACGGCTCTATTTGTGCCACGTTGTGAATGTGTATGTGTGTCCGTATGTGAATGTTGTTCGAATTTTTCATCAATATTGTTTTTGTACAGTAAGTACGCTGAGGTTGTCAATTGTAATCAAACTGAATTTCCATTAAATTGGATCAATAAAAATTATCCGATCTTATCTTACGGTTTGCGGGCTTTTTCAGTGTAGGCCTATGGACCAACCATTTGGAACTCGCTTCCCATTTAGCTCAGCCAACACTGAAACCAATAAAATGTATAATTTTTAGAATAGTCATTTCAACTCGTTTTTATGACTGATCTGTTCTCATTGAGCCTATATTCTGTCTGTCAACTCG